>DWAJ01005156.1:0-11874 GCA_018238005.1 Eurema mandarina | reverse complement strand
GAGATTCCCGTGTATCTGTGTTGATATATTATAATCTATATTATATTAATTCAACAACTATACGTTAGAGTGCGCCACTGTCATTATAGCATTCAGTGCAAAGGTATAATACAAAAAAATCTTTAATATGCGATATATAGATAATAAAATACTTCAATATTATTTAAGAAAACTCGTGTCTACCAGTCGTTTTTGGGATAATAACCTTTATAAGATTAAACATATCATTACAATATTTATAGGTTTAATCATACATACAAACAAACAAACCTCCAAATAAATTAGACAGTAAAGTCTTCATTTTCTTTAGTAAAATACAATAAATTCAATAGTTTTTCTGTACCGTACGTGATGTATGAAGCATCAGACGGATCACTTAAGGAAATATTTCCACAGCCAACATTTGAGCAAAGTCTCGGAATCTTATTAGTTTATTTGAACCGCTTTATTTATATGAATTTATTCTTTGTTTAGACTATTACTGCAATTGAATATTATTTCAATTAGATATTTATTAAATTTATCTATAATTTAAAAATGAATCTCAAAATTTGTTGGTATAGGTCGCGTCACGAATGTTTAATGCTGGACGAGAATATCTACGCATCGGTAGAATCGCGCTCGTTATTGACTTATTGGTGCGAGAAAGACAACACGACTGGGGAACCAATCAACGCTCGCGCACCCGACGATGACGCGCCGTGCCGTTCCCTCGGTTTCGTTCAGCGCTAACGATTCGTGACGATACTTATAAGCGCATAGCTCGATAACAACTGAACCGATTTAGATATTTCTTTTTTTAGAATATTCCTGGGTGTATGAGGATTGTTCTTATGCAAAAAATGGTAGGCCGTATAAGATTTCGGGTAGGAAAGGTATAGCGTGAACGAAGTCGCGCTGGGCCATATTATCTATACTAACATATAAAGAAGTAAAGTTTGTTAAATTGTAAGGGGTATGCTCGGGATCTACTGAAACGATTTTAAAAATTCTTTCAACAATAGAAAGCCACATTATTGCTGAGTGTCATAGGCTATATAAAAATAGGATTGTTAACATTATGCCCAACGAAGTGGGCACGGGTCCGCTAGTACTTAATATTTATTAATCATTATTTAATTTTATTAAGCTTTATATTCTTTGAAAATTACTGGCAACCCGTTGTCGGTACCAAATTAAGCAATAGCGACAAACACAACAACATGTTTGTTGAATGTATCATAAATACCTTCTTATTTTTCTTTGTATAGGCTGTAGCGGCAGATAGAGATAGAGCCTAGTGACAGACAGAACAGACAAACAGGGGAGTCTTGTAAAAAGGTTCTTACCCTTTAAATCCGGACCCCTAAAAATATAAAAGATCTAAATAAAATACTTTAGAAAATGCTTAAAATTAAGAAACACTATTTATGAACAGTTTACGTTGGAGGTATTTGAATATTACTTGTCGGAAAGTCTGGAATTTGAAGTGCTGGCAACTCACCGTGAAACAAGTTTGCCATTGCTCAGTGTTTATAAGTAGCGTTACGAATCTTTAGCGCTGAACGAAACCTGCGCAGAAGTCAAAAATAAGGTATCGAGGGCACGGCACGGTTCCCCAGTCGTGTTGTCTTTCTCGCACCAATACGTCAATTACGAGCGCGATTCTACCGATGCGCAGCTATTCTCGTCCAGCGCTAAACATTCGTGACGCGACCTATACTGCGTTTTTTATTCATTTATTTGTAACTACCGTCTTTTAGAGTTCTGAATTATGGATGGTAATAACTATTATAATGGATAAGTTTTTTGAGATTGTGTCGTAGGATGTTTGGATTTACTAAACCGAATTTGATATTTTTTAGGCGGACAAAGTTGAATAAAAAATCCTAGAAGAATAGCTATTAAATAAATTTTAGGTACTTTTATTTACTTGTATCCACACATTTATCATTCATAAAATCTATACACAGAAGTATTTTTTCATTAATTAAAGTACAATGATATTATAGTTAATAGATATGTTATATATACCCACAAATAAATAGAAAAACGTATTCCGCAGATCAGCGGCAGCACAAATACATACAAGTCAAAACAAAGAAAAAAAAATAGTTTTGTCAGTTGCACATGAATGCGCCGACAACCGCCTAAGGGTAAGACGTCCTAATTAGGATGTTTTTGCGTCTTCAAAATTTTGCGCTTATAACATATCAATTGAAAATCATTATGCACCAACATAAGGTATACGAATTATATTACGAGTTTTCACAGTGACACAAGAATACGTTAGCCGGTACAAAATATTTGTTCTTAAACATTATTAATCGTCGTGGCCCAGTAAATTTTAACTCGCAATCTTTTAGATGTCGCCCTGGCCTGACGGGACCCTCCTCAGTGTCATTTTTTATCCAACAATGTAGTATATTGAATGAAAAGAGTATTATCCCTAATTTCGAGTCATCACGAAGTTTAATTTAGGCCCCGAGGTCGCTTTAAATTTTTGTACTAATGTTCTTTTTTGGATGGATAATTTTTTGGGTATTGCTTGTAATTTATCTATATATATAAAAGAAATTCGTGTTAGATTTAATTTAGTTAGATACAACTTTATTATCATTGCTTCATAAATAACACATAGATTGCATACATACAAATCAATACCAAATCTTGTCACAAAATAAATGTTGCAAGTATTCCTATAAATCTAAAATCTAATCTAAAAAATATTACCCAAATAAGGGCTTGAAAAATTCACACGTTAACGGGGAGCTTAACTACCCCATTACGAAACAAAAGACGAACGACGAAAGCAACCCCTAGTGGTCCGTATAAATATGCCTAGTTTCCTATAAATCCTACTAATATTATTAATGTGAAAATTTGTGAGAATGTATCTATGGATGTATTTTTCTTATTCTTTCATGCAAAACCGGCTGGACCGACTTAGTTGAAATTTAATGTGTGGATAGGTGATGGATTAACACATAACACTGTATGCCGGTATATCCCGGTATTTTATTTATAGAATCTTTTAGTGGTGACATTTGAAATATTTACTTTTTGCGGGCTTTACTTTATCGGAAACATAGAAATCTAATGCTAGCCATGAATAGTAGCAATAAGAAATGCCTCACGGCTGCGTTACTGGCCTTTAAACAAGGGAGAAAGAAATGTTTAAGTCAAATGATAGGCAAGCGTGGTATAGACGTTGCCCAATAAAAACAGTCCTCATACCAGTAATGACATGTCTGATGCGACGCCATTATTTAACATCAAAACTTATGATCTATACTTATCATTTTAGCAACGGGGTCCAAAATACCCCAAAGAATACACCCCATAACAAAAGAGGCAAAAATAGCTCAAATCGCATAACTATGGCGGGCGTAACAGATCATTTAACCCTCTGATTACTCTTTAGTCATTTGAAAACACTCGGAATATCTCGGCGATCTCCGAGCCACTTAGGGGCCGCAAATACTTATTTTATGTCTGCTCGTTTGTTCAATCGCTATTCATTTCCTCGCAGCGATGGGGTCGTTTATACCAAAAAGGATTTTCAACTTTTGATATCGAAATGTAATCGTGTTTGCTTGGGAGGGTTTTGATGCAAGGTTTGGTAGAATTTTGTGGTATTCATATATTAGTATTGAAAATTATTATCTTTGTAATTCTAGACTTTTATTTCATGTAATAAAAACATAATAAGCTTTTCCTTAACAGAGTGTGTAGTCGTAATCACGAAAATATTAGAAATTAGATTATTTATAATTATATGATGTAAATTGTTCCGAAAATTTGTGCATTATTGTAAAGTATACAACCACAAAAAATTGGATTTCGATTTTATCATGAAATTATTTTTTTTACTTTTCCAGTAAGTGTACCTGCATTACCGTGCGCGCGCACATAGCACGAATTAATGATCCATTGCTGGTCGGAAATAGGAAATAAATGTATGTCGAAGCGTCGCAATTAATTGTGATTTTGTTTTGTTAAATTATAACGAAATAACTGACCGCGACGTCAAGTTGGCTTCACTGGAGCCACCCCGGTGTCGGCATGACGTTTGACAGCTGACATAATATGTCAAGTAACGGCTGTCACATTGGCAGAGCGCGTGCACCAACGCGCCGGTCGAGGCGATAAATTAGCTGCGTTACCAACTAAATTACCAACCGTGATTTATCGTGTTAATCCTAAACTATTTTCTTACTGTTATGATTTAATTTTGGAAATACATCGATAAAGTTAACAACTACGCTTTGATTTCTATAATCGCGTTTAACTCCTCACCTCTCGTTATGTATAACATTAATTAACTTTAACAAAAAAGAAAACAGATTAAAATCATTTGCACTAAGCGAGGCTACTATCTACTTTTTCAATTTTCGAAATTAATTTCTTACATACATTTAAATACGAATCCAAAAAGTTTTTATAACATTTGTTAACAATCTAGATTGAAATGCGGTCTAGAAAAAACTCACTGTTTTATGTAGCAAATTAATTGTCCCAGTTCCTTCATAAAAATCATATTTTGTTGGCGCGAGATAAACGTCCTTTATTACACTATGCTCTAATAAAAACTATATCTGTTATGCTGTTAAATTGTTTATGGTATCGTAAACTACAACGGACTATTTTTCCTCCTTTTTTATGTAATGATGGGCAACTGAGTGGTTCGCCTAGTAGTAAGCAAGCTCACGAAATGTCGCATTGTTACGAATCTGCCGAATCTATTGGTTGCCCTTGGAAAAGGATTTTGACAGGGGAATAAAGGATTTTGTTTGGTTTCTGTTTGCTGTCATTTACCGATCGTAATGACATCTCTTATGAGATGGTAGCCAGCACCTCACACGCAAAAAAGGCTCATTGGACGTCATGATGCGGAAATCAGCCCGTCATCACGCGTACATAGTACTCTAATTAGATGCCTGGATGGGGGTGATACAAACCTGGACGAACCAACCCAATTCAGCTTTACGACATGACTCTACCACTTTGTTTAGCTTTTTTGTTTTTTATCCAATTCTATTTACTAGTCACTAGACAAATATGTTGCACATTAAAAATCATTTCAAAATAAATTATTTCGTTGATTAAATTGGTATTGTCACTTATTATATATAGACGATTTTGAATTAACTTGATTTGTTAATACTTTTATTGTTATGTGTACTATTTTTCAACAAATCAAATGTCTTTTGCTATTATCATCAATACATAGTATAAAACAAAGTCCCTATCCGCCTTCTGTCTGTCCCTATGTATGCATAGATCTTTAACACTACGCAACGGATTTTGATGCGATTTTTTTTATAGATAGAGTGATTCCTAAGGAAGGTTTGTATGTATAAAACATGCATAATATAGTAGAGTAACACTGTTAAATTAAGAGGTTTCTAATGTGATGTCGTAAATAAGAATTTTTTTGCCCTTATAACGAGATAGGCATAATATTAGGTAGACAAAATACTGTACCACAGTATTGTCGACCTTAAACACTCGTGCGATGTCGGGGCGGGTCACTAGTTTAGAAAAAATGATTCTAAAGCTGAAATCCTCCATAACAAAAGTGAGTCACAGAAGTAGAACCTAGCTAACCCTAATGACCTAATTTGGCAAAGTGTTTCGATTTCAGGTCCAATAAGCCGAAGGCTAACCCAATTTAAACTATTCTTATCATAGCAAGTATCTCCCAGCGTTATCAGTTTTGGTTAAATTATTGCTTCTAGTTTTCGGTAAAAGTTTCATCTTTATTAGCCTAAGGCATAAGCTTAAGCGATTTAATATTTGTTTTTCCATAAAATTTATGATCCATACTAATATTATAAATGCGAAAGTAACTCTGTCTGTCTGTCTGTCTTGCCATCACGCTAAAACTACTGAACCGATTAGAACGAAATTTGGTACAAAGATGGTACAAAGTCCAGAGCCTGAAGAAGGTAATAGGCTACTTTATAATTGAAAAAAAAAAGATTATAAGGGGGGAAGGGGGAGGGGTTAAGGCAAAGTTTATATGAAAGACCACGCGGACGGAGTCACAGGCAACAGCTAGTACTATGATAAATGTATGTATTTTTGTAAATATTGTGCATACAAAATAGCCACCCTATACGGCAATGGAAAGAAAAAAACTGATATTTTAATCATGTGAAATTCAAGGTCGAAGTCAAATTTATCTTTATTCAACTAGGCTATATATTCAAGTAGGTAACAGTTTTGAATCGTCATTAATAAACAAAACAATCATTTGCAATGATGATAATTTTTTTAATATTATAAAAATGAACGTTTGTAAGTATGGCCATTTGGATGTGCGTTGCTCATTCATGCAAAAACTACTGAATCTATTTGGCTGATATTTAGTATGCGGATAGATTAGTGTCTGAATTACTTACGGTATTGCCCCGGGAGCATGGTTAGTCTATAAGTATATTGTAAATTCTAAACCCAAATGACCAAACACAACACATACAAATCATAAACAGCTGAACCATCGATTTACTTGCAAACTAAATAGCCGTAGCACCCGTAACTCGAGTCCTCAGTATTGACAGAGTCAGTGTATTGGTTGTAGTACTATATTTATTTATTTATTTATATTAGGGTCGGTGTCTCTGTAAACACACCTCCTTATGCACCTTGACGGGTGTGAACCCGTCATGTACACATGTCGTCCGTATGTCACCCGTAGGAACATTCAGGGGGTTTTTAGTCGGTAGTTATTCAGAGTCCGACATAACCCGCCCACCTCCCCATGGTGGGCGGGTATCCGTAACAGGATTTTCCCCCTGAAAAAAAAACAGGTATATAATATTATAGTAGTAGTTTTTTTTATTTTATTTCTTGTACTTTCGGGTTGCCTGGAAGAAATCACTTTAAGTGATAAGGTCGCCCTTTACACCTAAATTTAATTTATTTGTTTAGTATATAAGATTCCTATGTGTAAAAAAGGGTAAAATAAATAAATAGTATTTGGATGTACACGCGTGATCTCGTAACTTAAGCGGACCCGGGGGCAGTTCTTAGGCGAAGATAATTACAGATACGAAACCATTAACGAGATTTAAGAGTCCTTGAAACTTTCTTCGAGTTGTCAAGTGGTTTTAATTGTTTTTCAATAATCGTTTATTATAATTATTAATAAAATTTATTTTTTTAGTCCGAAATAATTTCTTTGTCGACTAAATTGATTTTGAAAAAGTTATTACTTAACGAAATGCCATATTTGAGAATGAATTATTTATATTAATACAAAATATAAAAGAAACGAAACGCCACAGGACGCAACTAGAATAGAAAACGAATTTATACTTAAATTCTAATCTGTTAGTAATAAAATTTATCACTTAATAAGTTAACCAAGCCAAGTTTAACTTAATTAAAACATAACCGAGCCAACTGAGCATCGTATTTTTTTGCTAAACACTTAATTAGGCGTCAGCTAAGTGGCGCTTAGTGGAAGTTTCCTTACATTTGACGGTGTCAAACGTATGAAATTTAATTTGAGGAAAATATTTTTTTGTATGAAAAATTCACGACGCATTTTAATGCTGCCAAAGCTTATCATTTTCCAGTATTCTGAGGTAGGTTGATAAAAACATAAAATAACTACATGTGTCCCGCGGTAGTTCCCGTTTCCGGGGCAATACCGGGATGTAAGCTATCCTCTCTTTACGTAGAAACCTTCCAAATTATCAAATCTAGACCAAAATTATCCAAATCAGAAAAGGCGTTGTTGAGTTATAACATTACGAAAAGTGGCATTGATCTTTATGTAAATAGATAAAAATAAAGTTTACGAAAATTTAAGGTATATCAACTATAACAATTCGAGGTGGTAAAACTATGCTTTTAGGCATCCCGAATCGCCTGGGGTGGTACCACCCTCTCACAGAAAACCGACGTCAAGTAATGGCATCTCATCAGAGTGTCATTGCGTTTCGTTCGGTATATGGGAGCAACGAAGGACCATCTTTCCTTCCTTTATTCCCTTTTATCACAAATGCTATATTTATAGGTCATTGAGGTATTTAGCTCTGTTGCTGTTTAGAAGGTGTTATCTTACCATCAGGCAAACTAGTAGAGCTCTATTACTCAACTTCTTATAAAAAAAACCTTACTACGTAATAGTTTTTGAAACCAGAATTTGTATAGGTTAGAATTCGCTTCGTTATTTTTTTTTATAAAATTCCTATACACTGTCATCCGTGCAATTATAACGAATCTACCGACGCCTCATTAATTAAAAGTGATTCAGGAATTTAGTTACGAGTGTGATAAATACGAACATACATTCATACATACTTCTATTTTTTGGTATTATCGTAGTCAGAAAATATTGTTGTATTCGGTCTTGTAATCTTGTTAGTAGCTTAATAATTTCTCCCTAAACATAATCTTACTCAATATAACAGTTTTAGAGTAATAATCTAATAAACATGCAAATTTTTACACCACCCTATTCTCTTATCAGCTTTTCCTAGATCTCAGGTTGTCTGGGAGAGATCACTGTATTGATAAGACCGCCTTTTGTACTATTTTTCTTTCTCGTGCTGCTTGTTGTGTTATTTCTTGTTCTTGTATGTTCAATAAATAGTTTTTATTTTATTATTATTATGCACACAGTTTCGTCCTCGTCCCATATAATTCAATGATAAATTCAATGAGCAACAATTATTTGTAGATAAGTGCAATAAAGGCGGGATGTTGCAGCGTCGCATTAATCACTGCCGGCTGCGTTGGACATCGCGTCCGTCACATTCGTACAGAGCACGCAATGTATAGAGCATTAATATAAATAAAATCAAAGCTTCGAGTTTAAATTGTTTTTTTTTTATACTATGAAGAGGGGAGACGAGCTGGACGCACTCCTGGTGGTAAGAGTAACGCCAGCCCATAGCCAATGCAGTGCTACCCGGAACTTTGCTATAAAGCCCAACTCCGGGCAGGGTGCACTACACCGACGCTCCCCACTTTGAGTCATCAGATGTTAAGACTCACTAGCCCAGTAATTTCGCAGTATACTTATGGTTTTATTGCTGACCTGTGTCTGATGAAAAGGGGTTTGCCTCGCCATTTGAAGGTGACGGATTTGCCCTCGGGAATTTCTGCAAGTTTGATTTCGATCTTGGCCAAGGCCAAGACGTCTGCGGCGGCCGCCATGGAGGATACAAAGTGCGTCACCACTGACTTGGCAGCGTACGCGCCAGCCATACTGCCCGCTGGAAATTAATATATATTATGTCTTCTCTGAGTGAAGCTCAGGTCTAAGCAGCCACTAAACATAAATATATTAAATTTAGTTGATAATGGGTAAGCAAAAATGTTATAATGCATGTAGAAAGCAGTTTTCATCAACAAATTTTTTCTCAGAGAGGCAGGTAAATGGGATTATAATGAAAAAAAAGCTTGAAATAGAAACAGGACTAGCAAAATATTGCATCACAAGTGACAACAATTATGATGTTCAATGACCTTGAAGGCTCCAAGGAACAGTGTTCTGGGTTTGTTTGAGGTTATTATAAAAAATTGACAAGAGTTTAGAGACAACTCGTTTTAATGTAGCAACTTAATATTAGATGAGTTGAGGTTTGAGATGTTCACAATAGAAGGAATCATGAGTCGTAGCAGAGTGCGGTCAACTGGAGCAAACTGACTGACTGAACTAACAAATTGATCATGAAATTAGAGTGATCACACCACCACATCATGCATGCATGGTAAGCCTGTTTTGTATGATGGTTGACCCATGCACATCAACACACATTTTAATTATATGCATAAAACTTCCCTTTTTGTACTCAAATTGAATTCTTAATCAATTTGAGGTTCTAGGCAGCATTAGCTTTTATATTTCGACTGTGCTTTTATATGCTAGTTTGAATTATGCAATTTGTGTAAAATAGTTATAAAGTAATGAAAAAAGATCTTGCTTAGTAATAATTGTATGTGCTATGAACTTTCATATATTTCTTAGAATAAACAATCTTGTCAAATCATACTATTTCCATATTTACTTACAATACATTTCAATTTGTTGAATAAATACTATTATGATTACAAAAGAACAGCTTTGTTTGATTGAAGAAAAACAATATTACAATTTTCATATAGGTAAGATGCTGTTGAAAGTCATACCTCCAGCGATAAGGTAAGTGAATGCCTGGCGGTCATCAATATTATTCTCAGCTTTGACTGTAGGGTCCAAGGTGTCCTTGCGTCGGTAGTTCGAGAAGTCTGGAATGGCGACATCAGAATGCGCAAATCGAACTTGAGTTGGCACTGAAATTGACATGTGTTATGTAACGACAAGGATTTTATGTATATTTCCCAAACAATAATACTAAAAAGGTCAATATGCTTACACTTGTTACTATGTTTGACTTTCAAACCCTGGATCGGCAAAGATCCATGTAAAGATTGCACAGTGGAAGTATTGGGCAAGGCCTGTGCAACCAATTTGTCACTCGAAGTTGCGACGGCTACCACGGGCTTGAGTCCGTTCGTCAAGACATTAGATGTTGCCTTAAAATATGGAGCTAAATGCCCAGCACGCACTACTGAAGTCATTTTTTTTGCGATTTACGCAATATGAATTGCTATTAAATTTACGTAAAGATAGAAAGACTTCACTGAGCCCCAATGCCAATTGCCAAACGCCAATTATACGATAATCCTGTCAAGTGTCAACTGTCAAATTGTCAACTGTGAACTGTCTAGTGTCTACTGTCTATCGATGTGTCAACGGTAAAATAGTACTGGCAATGTAATATTTTATTACATAAGGCAATAATCAAAGTTTACTAAATATTTAGGTGCACAACAGGCATTGCTTTATAAAATCAGTATGTTTTTATTGGATCGAAGTTCCTTATCACGCGTTGCAGCGGGCTAGAGGGAAAAATCAATACCAAAAGTTGTTACGACAGTTTCTGCTATACATGGTTAATACGACATATTATGGGCATTAAATTTAATCACGTATAATATGGGCAATTTTTAAACCCTACACAAAAATCATTCAAATAGCATCAGTAGTTAAGTCGCAATAAATTTTCTAAGTTTTTGTTATTTAATAACACGATGTATCTGCACTAATCAGCTGTGGGATTCTATTCTATTATATTTCTATTCCAAAGGTCATAAACCTTAATATTACAAAAACGAAAGACGTTGCCGCTCTTGTCTTTGCATTACAATTTCTAAAATACAAGAAGTTAGACGAAAATGGTTTTTAAGCCAGTGTAATAAGGAATTCAATGTGAGCAAAACATTAGGCGTTCAATGTTATAATAATGATAAACAAAGAACTAAAGAAGTAATACTTTAATTCAATAGGCGTGAAAGAAAAAGAAATAGGTCACCATTAATAAAAATAATTTTTTTTCAACTGCAAATACATATTATATTGTCATCGATGCGGGATGGACGTTACGCAACGAGTTGCGCCCGTTGTGGAATGTGGAGTCTTAGTAGTTGTGGAAATTTCTGCTTGAAGGATACAATTTTTGGACAACTAGTTAAATTGAAGCTTTTTTACCCACCCACAACAAGACATTGGCAAAACTGTGGCAACACAGCACTGCCATTTCATCTAGAATAGAATAGTATAGAGTTGCGCCCGCGATTTTTTTGTGAAGCGCGCGCCTTATATTATTACTATCTGTTGCTCGCGACTTCGTCCCCGTCGGATCTATTTCTATTATTATGTGAGTCGCGGACTTTTTTTAGATCATTTGAAGAGGAATAATTCTTTAATACATATTATTTTTGTATCTTGAACCGTTTTCGCAGCGCACGCAAAGGAAGCCCTCAAAGATGAATAATTTTCCCCGTTTTTTCCATATTTTCCATTATATCTTCGCTCCTATTAGTCGCAGCGTG
>DWAJ01005155.1:0-11874 GCA_018238005.1 Eurema mandarina | reverse complement strand
AGCCTAAACGGCTAAACGTAGGCACTTGAAATTTGGAAGGGACGTAGCTTAGGTACCGTAGAGGTGCACTAAGAAAGGAATTCCCGAAATTCCCACGGGAACGGGAATTAGCGGGAAAATCCTTTTGTATGAAAAATCTAAACCGCTTAAGTTAGACGCTTGAAATTTGGCATTCAGGTACCTTAGTTATTGTTCAATGTAATGCGAAATGCATTGCATCGAACAGTTTTCGCTTAGTTTGTATTTTATATAAGGAGTAGGTTAAGTTATTGTAAGTTAAGTTAGTATGCGACCTACCACTGTACGGCGCGTACCCTACCATTGAGTCGCACCATTAAACCATAAAACCATATCCGCCGCAGTATTCTTTAACAAGCTAACTAGAATACCAACCAAAACCACAAACCCTCTTTCAGTTATTATTATTGTTTATTATTTTCTGTGTACCGCGCTTTTTGGGAACATTCTACATTCACTGATGCAGCAATTTTTGTTTTTGTTTCCTCGTTGACTGATTTATAGATAATACATTACCTTTAACATTTTAGTGACAGTATATTATTCAGGGTTTATAAATATATATAACTTTAATTAAAAACTCCAACCCCATCTACGCTTGCATAAAATAAAACAGTTATAAAGCTACGGCATAAATCCTTGAGGTTATGCAACCAGCCCTCAAGGAAAGCATATTTACATGATTTTTCCGTATAATATAATTGGGTCAAGTAATATGGCTTGATATTAATTTATGTCAAAAGCCGATGCCAGATCTAATAAATCAAAACGTATTGTTGTACCGGGAAAGCATTTTCTAAACAAGCGTAAAACGTGGCAAGGAAATTATCAAAAACAACCTACGCCTCGCTGTTTCAATTAAGCTAAATCTGTTTATAATTTTATATATATTGAAAATTTATATTATTTTTTTAAATTAGAGGGCAAACGAGTTGGCAAGTCACATGATGGAGAGTGGTTATGGCCGCCCATGGACTTTCGTGGACCGTGACAGCTATGAAGTGTGTTGCCAGCCTATTAAAAAATACACTCTTCTTTCTTCTTAAAGCTTCCCGAATCGAAACATTTCTTCTATTCGGGACGGCACCAATCTAACTAACGTGAAAAATATTAATGTTACCACTGATGTTTATTTATTTATTTATTTTACTTATTCACACGTCTTGTGCACAACAATGTTGTTTATTGTAACAAATGTTTCAGATGTTTCTATTTATAAGTGGTGTAACTATTCAGTTTTTAGTTTCTTACTTTATTCAGTTTCTATATCTACATATAAATTGACAGGAGTTCCTACTATTTTAAAAAAGAGGTTAGCTTAAAAAGAGTCCGTCTTAATAAAAACAGAAACACATTTTTATGTTTGTGCTCAACATACAACATTCAGTAAAACTTTACAATTAATATAAAGAATTTAAAAGATAAAAGTCATATATTTTTAAGGTAGCAAAGAATAATAGTATTAAAAGACCTTGTTAGCTGAAGACTGAAGTATGTGCGTTCAATTGAACCGTGAACTGTAATTACTCCGGGAAACGTTGGCATTTTCCGACATCTCGAATTAGCTCAGAACTTAACTCTCTTCGCATACTCACGGTTACTGGATTTATATATTAAAAGAAAACTATTGATAAGAGTTAAGCTACGTAAATTTTTTTAAATAGTTGTATCTTCAAAAATGATTTTCATATAAC
The DNA here is from genome assembly GCA_018238005.1 of Eurema mandarina. Classification (NCBI taxonomy): domain Eukaryota; kingdom Metazoa; phylum Arthropoda; class Insecta; order Lepidoptera; family Pieridae; genus Eurema; species Eurema mandarina. Next base: position 10,162 of record DWAJ01005155.1, on the reverse strand, counting down.
CAATTTAACATATTTTTAGAAATACGAACACATAATATAAACTAGAACTTAGAACAAACTAACTAGAAAAATTAGAACGTATCGAAAAAATGCTAAATGCATATTTAATTCTAATAAGAAAATAATACTGCAAAAACTTATACTAGAAAGTATATATTTTATTTATAATATAAAAATTAATAACCAAATGGTTTGCTAAGTGCGTAACTGATAAACGGATTTCGATAATTCTTGTACTAGAATATTCCTTGAAGTGCAAGTATGGTTCTTAATCAGGGTAAATAAAAGTTGTAGGGTTTAAGATTACTTTTATTAATAATTAAGCTGATCGAAATCGAACCTGGAACATACCATGATATATCAATGTCAAGCACTTTATATTTTTTTAATGGCAAGAAACTTTAACCCATGGTGTCGGCACGCCGCCCCCTCATCTTTCGGTCGGGTCCCAATAGCCCCGATTTGATACCTATAAACATTGATCCAATAAGGTAAATTTGAATTTTGAATAAATAAGGGGTTTCCATGACGTATCATAGCAACAATTTGTTTATATTTAACAGTTGTTTTCGACAATCCCAGTGTCGCATTACTTCAATATTCTTTGTACTGCATCATACTTATTTAGTGTGTTTTCTAGTTCTATTACTTTTATATTTTATTTAAGGTAAAGACTATTATTAAGCTCCTTGTAAAATTGTAAGAAATCTTATTAGCTGAATGTAAAATAAAATTTGATATTGCACGTACATTCAATACGGAGGTTATTACATCGAATTGAATGCACATCGATCAATCAATTTAACGGAGACGTAAACATAAAAATGCTATAAAAGTGTCGTAATATCGGAGGCACTTTGTCTGCTGATACAATAGATACAATGTAATGTTCTATTTGGGTTTAGCATGGCCTGGGGACTTCCGAAACTGCCCGGGCTGACGTTCAATGACCCGACGAAGACTCAGTACAACCTTTGCGGTTCCCTGCGTTTTTATCAGGGACATCGATTTCAAGATAGTTCTGTTCGGGGCCCCGGAGGTGTGGACACGGATGTGGACAGCAACGCATTTGCCTTACCTGAAGATTCTGTTAAGTAAGTTTATCTGTTTCTAAATCTGTTTTAAAAAACATAAAACTCATAATTATTCCACGTCCCGTTACGTCTCGTAAATTATTTATAGAATTTTAAATATTACGTACGTTCAATTTTTTTTCTAAAATTAATATGAAAAATTGTTAAGAGATATTCTTTCACATCGTATAATTTCAATTCCCTTGGATAAATCACGTTTATTCATTTAAAACGAGCGCAGTTACTGGAAACGTGACTGCGTTCGGAGCGCTGAGTTTCAGAATTAATTTTAAAAGGAGTTAAAAATATCTTAATAGAAATAGTTTTAGCTTTTTATGGTCAGTTATATGGAAACAGATAGTATGCTTGTTACTTATTCAGTGAATCAATGTTCTAAGATTTAATTTAATATGATAGAAGGCTTAGTTAGCAGGAAGATTGCTTGATGGTAAACGACCACCTTCCCGCACACACAGTCTCAATGCTAAGTGCCTCACGACTGATTTGTGACAAAAGGGAATAAAGGATAGAATAGGATAAATATTAGTTTTTTTTAAAGCTTAATATTTTAAACCAGAACACAATCGTTTAAATAAGCTGTATTTAATTTATCTGAAATAGCACATTGCAATTTCAAACTGAAATACCTCGTAGATCTAAAAATAAAAACACGATAAACATGATGGCGAACAAATTGGAACAGGCACAAGGCAGGGGCTAATTAAAGCCTCATAATTTACCGGCTCTGTTGCGTGATAGTCACGGCTATATGTTTTATAATTAACCTCGTTTGAAAACAACCGACTATGCAGTCATGTTTAATACTCCTCCATAAAAATTGATACTTCTAGAAATAAATTTAAAATACCGTTAACGTCAACTTAATGCGTAGTTTATAACTAAAATATTCGTCAAATTAGAAATTTCCAAAGAAACGTTTAAAAAAGAATTAATTAATCGAATCGATACGCTAACAAATCAGGGAGGCATTGATAAAGAGAGGGTAAATGGCCAGACATTTTAGGGAATAGAAAGTAATAAATATGTCCCTTCGTATCTGCAATAGCCATAAATAACCTGTACCAATTGGAGAAATTATGGGGAAGCATATAGATATAATGCCCTTTCCGATTACAGTAAGTTATCGGAGAAAAAGTAGGAGCTTTAAAAAGGTTTCCATGGGTACCAAATTTCTCTACTATGTATAACTACATGTTTTTTGCTCGAGTTGTACTAACCTAAACAGATGTCTGCCAAAATTATCAAATTTTCAGTTGTAGAATTTCGTACCAACATCCTTTGTAATGATATGCAGTTTGATGACAATACAACAATAATAGACGTGTTGAGATCGAAAATGGTCTAGTGAATTATTGTTTAATGTAGAATGATTTTTCATGCAATGCGAGTACAAACGTTTGTTTTATTCCTGTTTACAGCTATGATCCATCTTTGACATACGGTCGTGTGAAGCAGTCGGCGCTGCCAGCCGTGGTCCCACACTTTGTGCATTACGACAAACGGTGTCTGAAATTCACGGCGTTTTTCAAACAACCGGTATATGACAACCCCGACGAGAATTACAGAGTGCGAATCGTTAACCTCGTGTACTTTTTAGAGGATGACACTCTTACCGTTATGGAGCCAAAAGTCAGGGTAAGTTATCATTTTTGCTTTTACAGCTAGATAAATTAATAATTCTTATGTGCAGTTTGTGTAATGTAAGTAAACTATTCCATTCTCAAGCGTGTATATTATCTGTATTTTGGCAGAAAGGAATAATATTTTGAAACTGAGAGGATTAACTCTAACACTTAATAAAGCAGAGCTATAAATACGAGCCACTTAAATGGTTGGCATAATTCATTAACTATAGCTTATTAAGTTCGCTCGGCTGAAATGGTAGGAACGGCTACATTGTTGTTATTAATATCCTGCGAAAATGTCAATGCTAAAATTGTTCCTTCACGTGCTTCAACGTGACACCCACATCCATTACTTTTAGTATTTTATAATGACTGTACGATAAAGTCAGGGGTACATTTGTCATGAAACTGGGAGGTTTTACGACTGAAATCAATCAATCACCTGTAAGAAAAACGGGGAAATAAAACGAATGAGCCTTTGGATTGATGTGAAAAAATATAAATGATCGTGTGTTCAGTTTTTGATGCAAGCTTATTACTATGTTATAGACAAACATTTACTTTTTACGTGGACACGATGATATTATCTATATCAATCAAAATTAGATAGAAAATGTATTCCAAATTTTAATTAAATTTTAAGCAGGTTCAGATGTTTGATGATATAAAACGTATCTTTGTAACGTCTCTAAATGCCGTAGTCTGTTTTTAAAGCTCCTTTAATTTTAACCTGGCTCAATTCAATACTTACACGACAAAGACTCTCTATTTATCTAGATAACTCACAATTAGTAATTAAAATAACACCTTCATTATGTAGTTGCATCTAGTTATGAATTTAATATTTAGTATACAAAAGTTTCTTAGAAAATCTGTGTAACTACTTGGCAGGTAGAAAGTTTTGTTGAGAAATAAGACTGCACATTGTTTTAAGTTTCTAATTACCCTTTTCGCTTAACGCGAGCACTTTTCAAGCAACGATGTACCGTCGTAAAAGCAACATTAAGCGTCTCCTTAAGGTCGTTCGCGTTATGTTTATATAAACCTCAATATGTGAGCTCTAAAGCTGTTCTAGCTATTAATTGAAACTACACCTACTATTCCAAACAGTTAGGTAAACAAATAAATTGCTTTATTATTAGCTTCCGACACAATGCGAATCGCTTGCTGTTGGACTCAGTGCAGTAAATATTTGAGCAAAGGAATGTTGCCAAAGGTCTCTGTTATTATATTATTTGACATAAAATAAAATCGCTATTCACGGCGCAGATAACAATGAAACTCACAAGGCTTTCAATGCTGGATTCTTTGATAATTGTGCTCGTTCAGAAGCCTACGGCTTTTATACAATATCAAGCGTTTAATGACGTCATTTAAAGAAGCTACAATAGCAATTATTATTTTTTGCGTCGAAGCTTGGAAAATAAAGCGAGAAATTCTATTTTTCCACTTGTTCATTAAATAAACAGCGGTAGGGTTTTCAATTTCAATTTTATTAAAACTAAGTTTGAGCTGTGAACTATTCAGATTATTATTTAGGTACTCATATACCTACATCAAATATTTTTTTAAGTACAGTTGACTTTTTATTGAAATGTATCGTACAGTGAGTAAAGTCCAAGTAAAGTTGAATTGAAACTGACGATGGTTTAAAGCAAAGCTGGCAAATGAGCATGCATTTGTCTGCGTTTGAATGCTACATGCACCCGCAAAGCGAAGTATTGTTTCATCGTCAACCGAGCGCCTTTCCGATTCCGTATCCTGTGTTTCATTATACGCGTTTTTCCAATTCTTTGATTATTTTTTTCCCCTCCATTGCAGCGGAATATTGAATAAGAAACGGTTTCCAGGTAAATAATTCATAAGCTAGTTTAAATTTCATATAAAATTTTTGAATTAAATTTCAGAATTCGGGTCTGTGGCAGGGAAGAATGGTGAAAAGGGGAAAAATACCGAAAAATGACCTCGGCGAATATTGGCATTGGAAAGATCTCGATAACGCCAAAGATATCTGTATTTACGGAAAAGTCTTTCATACTGTTTCCTGCGATCTTTACACAAAGGTAATTTTGTTTAATTCATTTTTACTTATGCAAAAAAAAATCAAATAAATTTTCGCCTATAACATACATAATAATATATAATATAATATGCAAGCTAGTTTTGTATCATAATTAAATACGAAATTAGCCCCCTATTTTTAAAAAGATAAAAGAATCAAATGTTTTTAAATAATCTTGTTATTAAAATATATTGAAATTAATAAGAAAAAGAAAACAACATTGTGACACATTAAGTTCACAAATTAATATTAAAATCATTAAGGTACCATAAGAACAATGTCAACGTATAATATACTAGCGGACCCGTGCCCACTTCGTTGGGCATCATGTTGACAATCCTTTTTTTATATAGCCTATGACACTCAGCAATAATGTTGCTTTCTATTGGTAAAAGAATTTTTATAATCGGTTCAGTAGATCCGGAGATTACCCCTTACAATTTAACAAACACACAAACTTTACCTCTTTAAATGTTAGTATAGATATAAATTAGAAATTAAAATATATTTAAGGTTGTCTGATTTTTTTTTCTATATAAATATAGTTGATTAGGTACGCGTTTTTAGATGATGGTTTTGATAGTCTTGACTATTTTAAACTATGATTTGTAAACAATAACAACGATTCCACTTGATACTTAATATAAATACCTCAATTTTTCCCTCAAATAATTCATTTTGTCTGAATATGTAAAATATGGATTCAGTTAGGAGATACCTTCCCACTTTTCGTTAGAGCGATCTTGAATTAATTCATGAGCCGTTAAAATGCCAATACTAAGGGCATATAGGTACGTTCTTTGTTTTTGGTCTAGACACATAAACGGCAGCCATTCTCCAATACTGCCAATATTACGGTCTTTTTATCGACGTCGACAGCTCTGAGCAATTCATATTCGGGCTTGTCAAGCGCATCACAACGGACATTATGAATAAGTACTTTTAAATTATGCACATTTTCTACAACACGAAGTTCGAACATTCATATGTGCATATTTTATGTACGAATATTTTATGCACCTATCTCTTTTAGCAAGATTTATAAAGGTTATACTATAGGTTTCAACTTTCAACTGTGGGTGAATGAATAATATTGCAGCATTTTGAAGTATTTGACAACCAATGATATTATATTTAATAGATATGTTACAAGCGCACGCATGTTATATGTGTACAATTTTGAAGACGCAAAAGCATCCTAATTAGGACAAAAGCATCCTAGTTAGGACGTCTTAACTTTAGGTGATTGGTGACCGTTCTTATATACTAACTACTAAGTATCTTTTTTTTCTTGTTGGTTTTATCTTTTATCTCTTTTCTATCGTTTTGACGTGTAGTGTAAAAATAATATTTAACAAAAATAAACCGACTTCAAACTAAAAAGCTAAAAATAAATTTGCAACGCACAAAGTAATACGTATTTTCATTTAGTATATAGAGATGATTTAACAGTTATTTTATAATTTAGTAATCGGTACCAATTATATGCTACAACAATCTTACAACCTATATCCATTTATTCAAACAAACAGTTATTGTTATACTTTTAAGTGGTGGATAAACAAGGATGGTTATAGAATAAAGAAACGACGGTTGCATAAGACGGAAAGTGGTTGTAGTTCAATGCTGTTTTTTCGTCGAGGAACTCCCTCAACTATCCAATAAATCTTTATTTTAACTCATACGGGTAAAAAGTTTTCATCAATATAAATGAATTAAGTCCAAACACAAGGTAGTTACTGTATACCGTAGAGGAGTTCTCTACTCTAACCTACGTCGACAGCATCAGACCCCTTATGATAGTCAGAACACATCTAGATGTAAAGTCCTTATCAATAAAAATTAATCAAGCTCAAACACAATGTAGCTGCTGTGAATCGTTGAGGAGTTCCCTTGACTGTCTCCTAACTCCATCATCAGACCTACTCCAGATTGTTGAAATTGTAGTGTCTTAGATGTCCCTACAATTTTTTAAAGTTCCCCTCGATTTCTCTGATTTTCCATCATCAGACTCTGATATCCTTACAGTGGGACCAGCTGTGAACTATCACATTTCCAACAAAAAAAGAATCATCGAAATCGGTCCATAGACGACAAAGTTATGCGCGAACATACATAAAAAAGCATAAAGAAATCGGTTAAATATAATATTATTGTTGATAACGCAATCGAATTAAAATGGGAGGTTTTAATACATATACCGATATATATATTGTATTGTATGCGTTTATATACGCAAAAATAATTACTTGCGAACTTATCTTAAACGTTAAAATTAAATTTAAGAATAGTGTTCATGAATTCATTAATTATTTTTATTTTTAATTTAATGATGTTTTTTATGTCCGTTTTTTTATCATCTGTATATAAAAGCTGTCAAAAATGTCAATATGTACTCCATAATCTATATTCTATACGTCAGAAATGAAACAATACTGAATTAGAGTGAGAAAAAACATTAAATAATTATTAATTATCGTATCGTGAACAGTATAACGATTAAACTAAAGCGTATAAATAACACACTTCAAGTGAAATTTATGTTTTAAAGTAAAATAGTTCTTACCTGATTTAAAGTTGCTCGACGTGAAAGATTGCAAACAAATGTTGCGTTTTTAGGTTATGTCAAGAACCGAACGGCGAACTGTAGCTGTCAAGCCGGCCAAATACAAGCCGAATACGTCAGATAGTATTGAAAGAATGTTATTTGTGTTTACTGATGTTTTGTAGGAATTGTAGGTTAGATAGAACTATTTGGATGTAATAAAAGATAAGAAATGCAATTTAATTTGGCATTATATTATAATTCTAAATTAAATTGCATTTGTAGCGATTTTAGTAGGGTATATTTTATAAATACAATTATCTAAATATCCTAATATAAATTGATAATTGCTGCAATATACTTATATCTTTATATTCAATACTTATTGAAGAAGGTAATCAGTTTGTAATATGGATCGATGATACATATGTTTCTAACATCAATCAATCTGCTCTGCACCAGTTGTTTTTGATTGACAAATTCGATCAGACGAATGATACAGGATACTACGATTGCTTATTTATGGTGATATTGACTTCTATAATAATGGGTACCTTATATAGCTAGGTATATTAGACATGCAAAACATGCACCTGATATCGTTGTTGAAAGCTTGAAAGAAATAGTTTAAAGCCATATGGGCGCCCTATATGATTAGATTAATGGATTAATTGTGAATTTTTAGTTGTAATGTTACTTTAAATACATTTATGAAAAAGGTTTTAATGTCTACAATAGTCTTTTTATTTATTCGTTTTTATTTACGTATAGTCAAAATTGTACTATCTGCGCAATTTCTTGTCATCTTAAATTGTGTGTAGAATATTCTCTCGCCTCGTTAATTAATGTTTATACTGGTGATAGAATATTGCATTTCGGTTGTTTAATTTTCTAATTGAATTCGGTGGGGGAAGAGTCCCGGTTTAACTACATTTATCTTAAGAGTTATATAGATACAATAATAATGTAATATAGTCGAATAAAAAAATGTTGTGATAATTAGATCTATAATAGATTTGGCAAGAATATGATTTATCCTGTTGTTAACTTATAGTATACTACCCGTGCCCACTTAATTGGGCATACTGTTAATAATCCTTTTTTTATATAGCCTATGACACTCAGCAATAATGTGGCTTTCTATTGGTGAAATAATTTTTAAAATCGGTTCAGTAGATCCCGAGATTACCCCTTACAATTTAACAAACACACAAACTTTACTTCTTTATAATATTAGTATAGACTAGCGACCAGCCCGGGTTCGCACGGATATATTATGAATGTATTACACATATAAACCATCGTCTTGAATCACTCGTATCTATTAAAACAAGACTGTATGAAAATTGGTTTCGTAGTTTTAGAGAATAAAGTATAGGTACATAGGGACAGACAGAAGAAAGTGACTTTGTTTTATACCATGTAATTAAGTGATAGAATGTCAGATAGTAGTACCGATCACGCATCATTGAATACTTAAAAAGTGTATCGCATGATAGCTTGACGTCGTCCCTTGTTCATGGAGGATATAAAACCGAAACGCGTGTATAATAATCTATATGGCGCTTTATATTCAAAATGTGATTCTTTTTCACATTAACAGAGCTATAATGGGAAACGAATGGATGCCGTAAAACCTTAGAATGGCTTTTAGAATAAAGCCGAAAGTGAGGTCGTGTCGCTGGGCTTATATTAAATGTGTTCGTAGCCCAGCAATAGCTTGGGTGGTTTTTATATTGTTCGAGACGGTTAGCCAATAAACTGTTACCTTAGTCACATTGCTATAAAGTATAAACACATGTTTGCCAGTCATTGGTTCGACCCTTTGCGATTCCAATACTAAGTTAAATAGCTTAAAATGGTAAGAGGTACCTAAGGAGAGCAACTAGCAAAGTAAAACCAACCTACCTAAAAATAACTAATAGCTTATTTATAAGTAAATAATTGACTTGTGTTTTTATATTTATCAGGTTAAAGTAAAGTACACTCACAAATAGCTTAGCTGGACTAAACCTTATACCTTTCATTTTTATAACGTTTTTATAATATTATTGAAATTATAAATAAAAACGAAAGTGCCAGTCATCTTCTTACCCCTTACGTAAATAAAATCTTTATAAAAGGAAACGCAAAAGGAAAATTGTATGGATTCATCAAATTATGTTCCCAGTTAATATTTTTCTTACAAAATTCACAGGAATCATTAAAAGATGATTCGTTTAGATACGGTTGAAGTAATTAATAATTATTAACAAAACTACTTCGTCATCTGGTACCTATTCCCAGCTTATCTTTTAACGAAATCTTTCGAGAACGATGCAATAAAGAATATTAATATTTTTTGCTGTATAAAAATGTAAATACATTCTTGTTTAGCAAAATAAATTTGCTGTTTTGACGAATGATACACGTAATATATGTATATAATGTAATAATATATAAAACCTAATTGTTGTTGAACTATGATCATTACATAAATGTAACATTATCTAACCTTGATCTTAAACATTTATTTTTTGCTCTTGTTATTCTCGTACCTAATAAAAACTTAAGCCTTTAGAAATAGTATTAAATGTGACTTTCATCTCCCTTTCTCATGATACTTCAATAAAGGTATAAAAATAAATCTATTGTATGAAAACAGAAGGTACTTACTAGTATACGCAAGCAGGTAGCTAAAGCAAGCAGACAGGCAGTACAACAAATACAATCGTTCAACAATCTAAAAGGCTGAAGTATGTTAGACTCGTCGAAAAGCAGCGTTCTCAAATTTTTTCAACCTACTTACAGAGATGCATTCGCTGCATCTGTTTATCGTTTTACGGTTTATTATTTG
>DWAJ01005154.1:0-11875 GCA_018238005.1 Eurema mandarina | reverse complement strand
CAATGCGGGTTACACGGTCTTATAATCCAATAACAGATGAATTTGTGAATAACAATGTTATGCGCGGATCTTCTTTAATGCACTTATTAATGCCATTAATATCGTCGTATTTTTACCTTTTAAAGTCAAAATCAAAGTTAAAAGTATCTTTATTCAATAAGGCTACTTTTAGTAACACTTTTGAATCGTCATGGTATTACAAAACATTTACCACCGGTTCGGAAGGCAGTTTCTACAGAGAAGAACCGGCAAGAAACTAGAAAGGGCAAATATTGGTTTTTTACCGGCTCTTCTCCGTAGAAAATGTCTTCCAAAGCTTTGGTAAATGTATTGTCGATAACTAAGTTATAGTAAAAGTGTTGCCTAGTTGAATAAACAAACTATATTTAACTTGACCTGTTTTGTAAATAGTCCGAAATCGCCTGTTAATATTTTAAATATTTCAATTAAAACTTATTCTCTTAGTTTAGTTGAAGCATTTAGAGGAGTCCTTTGACGTAGGACGAAATATTTGTTTTAACTACTAACGACTGATGTTTAAATGTGATGACATGCGGATATTATTCTTTAATTTTTATTGTACATAAAAAAAGATAGCAGTATACAGATGAAAAGAAAACATAAATAGCAATAGAAGAATAAAAGGCGACCTTCTTATTCTTTTTGCTTACGTAAAAACTATCTTTAGTTTTGATGTCGTCTTGCGTTATTGCGTTTCAAATCTTATAAGGCGTGAATGTTTACACCGCTAATTACAGCTAGGTACATAACATTAAATTACTTAAATCAATATATAAATAAAAAAATCACAAAAAAAATCATTCAATTGCAGTCCAAACTGTGCGATGTCAGAAACAATATTTGTATCTCTTATAAAATACTTGACTTAAAATAGTGTAACGTTTTTGAAGTATCAAAAGGAAAATCAATAAAACGAATAACACTTTTGTTCAAACCAACTTTTATTAAAACTAGTAGTAATTATAAATAACGTTATCCAAGTAAACCCTTTTCTCCCAATCCATACGGTTTTTCAGAATTTGTTCTTAAATAGAAATCACCGCGTGCTCTGAGAAATAAAATGAAAATCTTGTTTAATCTATGTAACTTATCTATTAAGAGCCAGCAACGATTTTTTATTTTTTTTTATAATGATCTACTTATTCCAGATCCGTCACTTATACTCAAAAGGTGTTTAAGAACATAATAGTAATCGGTAAGATTGATTTAATAGCCCATGTTTTTTTTTAAATGAAATATTGATACTCACTGCGTATTGGTATTTTCCGAAATATAGGTTATGTTTCTATCTGTATCCTTATTGCTCGACCAATCCTCACAGTTCTTTGCTTGCAGAGCTGGAAAAGATGTTGGAGAGCCGAGAGCTTCTGCATACACTATTGGTGCACGCTTGTGACTGCAAAAATCTGAAAAAAGTTGTGTTAGTTAGACTACCTATAACTTGAATATAGTTAATCCGGTTTTCTTGATATTCGGCTTAGTATGAAATTAGAAAACTAGTCTATAATATAAAAATTTGTTGGCAAGTACATGACTCGGTAGCTGAAACGATTTATATCATTATTTTTTTGGATATTCCTAGATGTTTAGGTCGCGTCACGAATGTTTAGCGCTGGAGGAGAATAGCTGCGCATCGGTAGAATCGCGCTCGTAATTGACGTATTGGTGCGAGAAAGACAATATAACTGGGGAACCAATCAACGCTCGCGCACCCGACGATCACGCGCCCCGCGCGCCGCGTCGTCCCATCGATACCTTATTTTTGGCTTCTGCGCAGGTTTCGTTCAGCGCTTAAGATTCGTGACGCGACCTATACCTACGATGTACGAAACTGGGTGGTTCTTAAGCGAAAAGAAAGTAAGTGTAGGACGTAATGTTTTGGGTAGGATACATCCAGAGTGAACTAAGTCACGTCATATAAGATATTTTAATCTAAAAACAAAATTTACCAAGTCATCCTTCGACTATGCTCTACACAGTACAGACTCCTTATTTCTTCAGATTGAATTGTGTGAAAATGAAATGAATCTATTGAATTTTTTGGAAAAAACTAACCTTCTTCTCCAAAGGGTATTTCTATAGAGCTATTACTGCAGCCAGGTTGTTCGCTTTTATCACAGTTGAGCCAAATATCAACATGGCCTATGCTGTCCGATGTGCCGTAGGTTCCTGGTGAGGAATGGATGACATCCACGAAGTCAGCAGCTTCTGGTGTTAGACCGTTTATTGGTATTAAAACACTGGAATAAAGCGGTCCTGCTGGATCCAGGCCAGTTATTCTGCAATACAATAAACAAAATTAAAGAAATAATCATTAAAATGTTTGAATAGCTCTATATATAATTATAACTAGCTGTTGCCCGCGTCTCCGTCCGCGTTTGCTTTCATAAAAAAAAATATTCCCCCGGAAACTGGATAAAATTCAATTGGAAAGTATCCTATGTCCTTCTCCTGGTTCTAAACTACATCCCCACCAATTTTCAGCTTAATCAGTTGAGCCGTTATCGAGTTATAAATGGTGTAACTAACACGACTTTCTTTTATATATATATATAGATGATATGTCTTCATACCTTTGTGCAGTTGTCCCGTTTTGTTTCATTCGTTTGCCCGCATAACCCATAAGATGAGCTCCGAGAGAATGTCCCATTAAATGCAGTTGGTCTGTTTTAAGACCAGCGCTGATCAATTCGAGTATAGTTTCGCCAAGTTTCTTCCCAATCTTTAAATAAGAGAACAGTAACAGTAAGGTAAATAACAATTATTAATATCCAGGTATATTCTAATAAATGAAACTATCTAAATTGGTTCAGCTGTTGTGCAGTTATGCGCTTATCACCACACACACACATTTTCTGATTCATTTTATATTATAGAGATAAACAATGTATTTCCCGAAAATATCATCATAGTTTGAATCATAAGGAGATCATACGTTGTTATTGTGAACTATACACTAAATAGAATAATGCTTTGAAAATTTCTCAACTACAGACAAAAACAAAATTAGTGTCCTCAGAATAATACCAATCCAATAAGCCATGCGATCTTGTTCATTAAGAATGTCTTATTAAATTCTTACCTTTTTAGTATTAGGGACAGCTTTGATCGCGTATCCTCCAGCGAAACCAAAAGGCGCAGGGCTTGCTTCCTCTGTCCAGTCAAGGAAGATAAAGTTTCCATAATAATTGTCGAAGTACGCTTCAGTTATAACCACGCTAACCTCCCCATCTGGTGAGCCGTCAAACCCGTGCGTGTATAGAATTGTGTTAGCGTTCTTGTTGAATGACTGTGAGTTGTATAAATCGCTTGGAGACGTTAATGCGTATGTCGTGTAAGTGTTGTTGCTGGAAAAATATACTGATATAATTAAATACGAGTTTAAAATTATATTAAAATACGTCTTACTTCAAATAAAAAAGCTAAAAATTGAATGTAACACTTAATTTCCAACTGATACTAAATTTTTTGAATGCTTTTTAACTTGACGTTAGTAACCTATTAGGTTAATATTTAGCAAATGCAATGTGCAAAGAAATATAAATAAATAATGCGTTACCTAGTGTACAGTCGCAAAGAGGCACCATCTATTGTAATTGAACCTGAAAAAGCAAATTAAAAATAGCGTAATACAAATAAATTTTGTAGGTTGCATCTCTAAAGTGAAATTTGGTTTCACCAGTCAAACTGTCTATGACGAAAGTTTCACTGGTCAAAACAAATAAAACATAGAAGGAACTTCTCAAAGGGATTATGATTATGATTATGATAGTGATAAGGCCGCCATTTACATATATGTTCTTCTTGATATTTGCTTACTTTTTGTTATTTGTGATTTTGGTATATGTAATAAAGGATAAATAAATAAAATAAATAAATAAATTCGAATATTTTTATAACTCAAGAAAAGGTAAATACTTACATAATATCATTACACTCAGAGACAGCCAAAACAATATTCTCAAATCCCACATTGTTTGTTAAAAGGTCTACTGAAAACTAAATTCACCGTTAATCATTATAAATATTGAAAGTAAGAACGTATAGTCGCGACAAAGTGTTAGTTTAATATACGGAGTGAATATTTCTTGCTAATCTTCGAAAGAAAAACAATTTCAGACTTCGTACATTGACATCATATCCTTATGTTAATACTTTTTCATTATAAAGATACTATTCATTACTGGTTATTACCTTAGTATAATATTAAACTCATTACAAATATAGTTAGCTAAAGATTTACTAATAAATAAATATCATTTGTTTCAAAGCATTATATATAGATATATAATTTGTACATATGCATACTTACAGAGATATTGTTTACGAATGATTCGTTAACGAGGAACGAGAGAAAAAATTAAAACAATTAAAATTGTCCTTTGATAAGTATTTAATTTGACATTGTATATTGTTATGTTAATTTATATGCTAATAAACATATGTATCTATTAACAAAATATAAAATGGTGTTCATTTTGTCTATATGTACTTATATTTTTGAGAGGAGTATTGTTTGTTTGTATTGCTTAGCCTCCGAAAATACTGGGTTGATTTTCACTTTTTCACTTTCTCACCAATTTCTATGTTCTATTAAAAAAATGAATAAAAAAAACGTTACCGAAAAATATATCGTTTCATTTTTAACAGTTAAATATTAGCCTAAACTACTTTAATAAAGTTTAATAATGGGTACTTAGAGTTTAGTACATTTTTTATTTTACTTAGACTATTTCAAAAATAAGTCTCTATACGAAAAATGTCAGGATAATTAATTGTTGTAAAGGTATGCTAATGCATATCATATATTACTATTAAAAAAAAGTCAAAATACTATTATTCTTGTTTAAATTTACAATGTACGAGAAAAAATTGTTTTTACAAAATTTTAATTAAATGATAATAAACGTATTAATTCCAACTTTATACTATTACAATGCTGTACACTTGATTAGCATACATTTGTGTAAACGAACTATTGTTTACTTTATTTGCTTTATTTTTACCGGCCTTTTATTTTGATATTGATGATATTTTGTAGTTAATCTATAATAATATTATTTAGAGAAAATATTTAAACGCTACCTACTATGAAATTTGATAGGAATCTGTTCGACTTTAGTTAAATTTGGCATCAATTGCCATTTTTTGTCAACTGCGTCTTAAAAAAAAATTAATGTTATATTATAAGAAATCGCAATGTTTAAAACTACAACATTGTAAAAAAATAATAATGATTTTTCCAAAACGTTTATTACAAAATATACAATTTAAAGGCGACAAAATATTTTTATTTCAGCTTATTTGAGAATATTGAGAATCAACATCGTTTTTCACTTCCTTTCAATAAAACTATCTGCGCAGCTGCATGTTATCGCGAACTAAATGCAATTATACGTCATCACTAGATAGGAGACGATGTGGGCCGGAATTGGTTAAAGGTCAAATTGAAGGTCTTTTAAAATTTCAATTTATCTTTTACAATTACAGTAAAACTATAGCATATTGTTAAACTAATTTTGTAACCGACCTCTAGATGTTTCTCTATTCGACCGTATATATGTTTTTTTCTAAACTGTAGTTCAAGATTGTTCTTTATTTATTGAAAAAGATATTATTATTTATCGGAGCAGATGGACGAAAAGAATAATCAAGATAGTGAAAACTATTTCAATATTAGTTAAGTCGAACCTCCTTGGTTTATTACAATGTTTAAATTCAAACTTAAAAAGAATTGTGTGGAATTTGTCAGTTGCTATAAAAACGTCAGTATTGTGAAAAATAATCAGATATTGAATAACTATTAATCAAGAATACACGCCGTGAATATGTTACTCTGAAGTTTTATTTATTAAGAACCTAAGAAAGAGCCTTCATGAAGCAAACAATCACTACCGCGGCATCACTACAACTACAACGGCGACACCATCTGCAACATGTACATTGAGAGTAAAAAAAGGTAAAAAAAATACTACGCGAAAATAGAGTAGACTAGGTACCATTTTTAATTATTTAGCGGTCTTGTGGCCTGTGTTTCTTCAAGCTACATCTAATTCAAAATTCTGTGAGAATTTCAAGCGTCTACCTGTTTCCCTTGTTAGAATCGAATCAAAACCAGCAAAACATGATACACATCATGGTGATAGATGGACGGACGAACAGCCAAGTCTTAAATGTATGGTTCAATTGTTTACCCTTTGGGTAAAATTACTAAACAGGCTAATGTATTTTGAAATCAACAATCATGAGATCATAATCCGGTAGGTACTTTGTTTAGACTTCCATGTAGAGGGGGTGGGAATCTTTTTTTGTTGTGGGAAAATACTCATTGGATATCCATTGTCCTCGGGGATAAGACCATGGGTTATGTATGACTTCTACTAACCAAACTTATTTATAATACCAATTAAATGTTTCCATTTAAAATATACCGTTTTCCGAATGTTGTAGTTATATGTTGTTGATTCGAAAACTTTACTTAAATACATTGTTTAATTTGAGAACATTAAACGCTTAACAGTTAAGACACTCAAAGTAAAATGGCAATTTTCCTCAAAATATTTTAATCTTTTTTCACTTATTCAAACCTTTATTCACAATAAACAGTAGCCTCTTATTTCATTCTGTAGCTCAATACTATTTATTTAGAATTATACAAAAATCTATTCAGTATTTTTGGAGCCGGTTAAATTCAAACAAATAATTAAATATTTCCTCTTTACTTATATAATACTACGTATAGATAAGTTTCGAAATAAGCCAGGTCTGTTTGAGAGCAAAAATAAATAGTTATATCTTTAACTCAAATCATTTTAATCATAAATTGAAAAATCTTCCACGTTTATGAATGTAATCCGTCTTCTCCCAATCCAAACGGTGATTTGGAATTTGTTCTTAAGTAGAAATTACCACGTGCCCTGAGAAAATAAATGAAGTGTTATTTTTATTTACACAAAATATCTCTTACATATCTCGCTAACTTTGGCCTTTAAAATCTGTTTAAATCATTTATACAGGTTAATTGATCTATAATTATTTATCCCAATTGTACCAAAAAAGAAACAAGTAAGTATCAAAAAGTGCAAAAGTAAGAATCAAAGACCACTAACTTTGTATCAATATTCTCCGAAATGTAGACTATGCTTCTATTTGTGTCTTTATTGTTCACCCAATCCTTGTAGTTCTTAGCTTCAATAGCTGGAAACGATGTCGGGGAACCCAGAGATTCTGCGTAAACTAGAGGCGCACGCGAATGACTGCAACTATCTGGAATAAGCAAAATGTAATTTCATCTAAACTATTTCATATAATATTATAAATCTAAAGAGTTGGTTGAACGCGCTTATTTCAGTAACTTCTGGTTCGAATTGAAATTTTGTGTTCGATAGTCCATTTGTCGGATAGTTGAACGTGACAACGTCAAAAGAAAATACTGATGGAATGGTTGCATTTTTTGCTGATTGTGTCTCTTTGTCGCTCGTTCCGCGCTCTTGCTTGCACTTCAAGCCTTAAATATAGCGCCTAAGAGCGAGGTAACGCCGCACGAGTCATGTCTTTTCGTGCATGCAACCGGCTTCATCGGATTTCCGACAGACATTTTTTACGATCTTTGAACCCTATGCTATAAAAAATACAGTATAAGCTATCGTTGCTTGAAAACGTTAATAAAAATATCTATAGAAACAAAACTTAATATTAAATATTGGAAAAGAACGTTAAAAACTTGTATGTAATTCTGAATTCTAACTAACCTGCCGGTCCAAAAGGTGGATTAATAGTGCTGTTACTGCAGCCAGGCTGCACCTCGTCGCCACGGTTGAGCCAAATATCAACATGGCCAATGCTGTTTGAAGTGCCGTATCTTCCCGGTGAAGAGTGAACTACGTCAACAAACACGGCACTTGATTTTGTTAGTCCGTTAACATGTATTATTTGTTTTGAAAATAGGGGTCCTGCAGGATCTAAACCGGTTATCCTGCAAAATTTGTTATTGCAAATAAAAAAAATACTATATTACGATATTTAGATTGTTGTTTTTTTTTGTATTAGCTATAAAATACTTTCTTTTTTTTTCTTTCTTTCTTTCTGTAAAATGCACAAATTACATACCTCGGCACCATCGTCCCATTTTGTTTGACTCGATTTCCTGCGTAACCCATAAGGTGCGCTCCGAGGGAATGTCCCATCAAATGCAATTGATCAATGTTAAACCCAGCTTCGGTCAATTCTAATATTGCTTCTCCAACTTGCTTACCGATCTTTATATAAAAAGAGATTATTTGTCATGAATATATATAAAACAGATAGATACAAATCTGATTAAGTAGATTTCATTAGTACTTTAAATAGATGATTTTCATCTTCTTCGAGTTCAGGTTTATCAAACCTTTGAAGAGCTATATTCTCTCACGTACATTTAAAAAATACAGTAATTATTTTACTTATAACTAGCTGGCCCAACGGGACTTCGTTCACGGAGTACCTACCTGAAACCTTATACACCTACCCTATCCTTATCTGTTTCCGTAATGCTGTCTTCGAGTGTTACATTTTTTTATAATATGAAGAGGGAGACGAGCTGAACGCACTCCTGATGGTAAGAGAAACGCCAGCCCATAGCCAATGCAGTGCTACCCTGAACTTTGCTATAAAGCCCAACTCCGGGCAGGGGTGCACTACACCGACACTCCCCACTTTGAGTCATCAGATGTTAAGACTCATTAGCCCAGTAATTTCCCTGGCTATAGTGCCCTTCAGACCGGAGCATAGTGACATTTTCACATCACTGTTCAGGCGGTAGAATGTCTGGCACTGTGGCGGTACCCACCCAGTCGGTCTCCTACGAAAGAGACTTACCCCCGGTAAAAACATTTTTATATCATAGATATGTATGGAATACCTTTTTAGAGTTTGGTACAGCTTTGATGACGTACCCGGCGATACCGAATGGTGCACTAGAGGCCTCTTCTTTCCAATCCAAGAATATGAAGTTGCCATAATAATTGTCGCTATATCCCTTGGTTATATAATCGCTAATCCCTCCCTCAGGGGAGCTATTGTACCCGTGGGTAAAGATAATCGTTTTGGCGGTTTTGTTAAAAGATGGTGAATTGTATAATTTATTTGAGGAGTTTAATGGATACGTTGTGTAATTATTGGCGCTGGAAATGAAAAAAATAAAAATGGCTATAGCACTTTTTTAATGTATATATACCGTGAAGGGGGGTTTAATATTCAATGAACTCAAGGGAGGATCCTCAAAGAGTCGAAAAACTGACTGATGAGCTGTATTATGTTGTCTCGAATATCATAAGCGCCATTCAGAACTCAGTACATTAGAAGCAGTCGCAAAAAAACAAAAAAATCCTGAAGCTTTATATGTTAGTAAATAAAAATATATATTAAATAAAAAGAGCGTACTCCTTTTTAAAAGGACGGCAGCTCACTTTAGAGCCGAGTGTTGATGAATTGATCTCGGACATGAGACAGATGACAGAGTGGTAGTGACCACTGTTGTACAATATCCCTGGTATACAAAAAAACTTCATCGGTAGCAAAAATCGTCTAGTTTCTTAAATATACCAACAAATGTATAATATAAACAATCACGAAGATAAATTAAAACTTTACCTCAAGTAATGTCGGAAAGAGGCACCTTCTATAGTTATCACACCTGAAAAATGTATTTTTTTTTATTTTTCTGTTTGTCATAGATTTCCAATACCATTTTTAATTAGATATCCTTTTAAAGGATATATAATACTAAAATATTCTGAACTAGCTGTTGCTCGCGACTTTGTCCCCTTCAATTCGTATTATTATGTTTTAGAAGCTTTTTAAAAGAAGCTGAAGTACTTCAAGTGTAAATTATATTTTTAAGCTTTATTTTCTTGTTCGAACAAATGTGATTACAATAAAAAATGTTATATTGAGTCAGCCAGACAAGATAGACATATATATACAGTCGTCAACTTTTTTTTAGATCATTTATAGAGGAATAATTCTGTCAAACATATTTTTGGGTAAATTAAACCCTTTACGCACCCAAACGTGAATAATTTTTCCCCTTTTCCACACTTCGCACGGACTCGCTTCGGTCGCTTCCTCAATAAATATACTATCCACCACAGAAATATTTTTTCAATTCGAACTAACAAACTTTTTAGTTTTCTAATTTAACTATAGATTTTATTAATGTTTAGAAATTATAAGAGAAAATTAAAGAACAAACATAAAAAAGCATATACCTATATTATATATACGGTCGAATTGAGAAACCTCCTTTTTCTTTGGTTAAAAAACCGTATATATCTTATAATAAACCGTAATAATAATAAATAAATGAACGTAATAAATTTAAAAAGTCACTATTAAAAATCATATAGAAAGATAAACAAGACATTTTTGTACAAAAGATTTTCTCACGATATTTTTAGTTTTTTTAAGGAGCCCCGGTTACCCGTGCTCTGGAGTAGAGTAGATGTTATGAATGCTATTTTTCGGTGAATTAGAATGGTTTTATTACGTGAAATCAGAAGACAACAAAAAATACTTACAAATAAAATATAGTACAGCCAATGTCAGCCAAAACCATACTTTTGAATTAAACATTTTATTTCGTGCCGCTTATACTGAAAACAAATCAGTTAATATATGTTTTAGAAAATAAAGAATATTGCTTGTATATATGAAATAAATGAAACTTAGAAATTAGCACAAAAATTTTCATGGATGCCTTTTTAAATATACTAATTTAAATATAAATTAAAATATGTTAATAAAAAAATATAGAAATAATTGATTCCTAGTATAATATTTTATTTAGCATTTATACATACCTATAATAATGTTTATTTGCAGAAGTATAATCAAGGAATGGTGCCATTTCTAAAAGATAGCACAAGAAAAAAAATGTAATTAAAACTTTTATTTAACTAATAACCATTTAATTTGTAATAAGAATTACTATGTAAATTAGCTGTTTCTTTGAATAATTAAAAACCATACGCATGTAGGGACCATATGTTACCAGATCCGCAGAAAATTATGTGAAGGTGAACTGAGTTGAGTTTTTTTGGTCGGTAGTAATCCGACAAAACCCATGCTGTCACCTAGACTCTTCGGTATCGTATGAGGATTTCCCCACTACAAATAAAGGTTCATTGGAATTTTGAATAAAATAAAGAATGAATGAAAGAATATGAAAAAGAAAGAAATAAAGCAGGAAACATTTATTCCGGAGCACATGCAATGAAACAAAACACAAGACACATTTAACAATTAAATAAATAAAAACAGACAGGAAAAAAAGAAAACAATGAAACAAAAAACTGTTCTGAAATGTTTATTTTATTCAAAACAATACGTACACAAATACATAATATTATTATTTACAAAAATATTGTTACGCTTGAAATTAAACTTAAATGTTATACTGAGTCTAACACATTAAAATAAGTTTTAATATTACTTACATATAATTTAAAAAATGTCTAGACTAGAAAAATATTATAGGACTAGTTGTTTTTCAACTTTTTACAAATGTTAATTCTAAATCTATAGGCATTAAATATCAAGTTATATTATATACTTATTGCTGTATTATTTAATATACAATATTTTCTTCAAGTACAAGTAAAATAAAATATTAAAAAGGTACAAATTAATTAATAAAATTTAGATTTCAAATAATTATGTTATAAATAATATTCTTTAACATAGCTTTCAATATTCTTCAGTAATTTTACTATTTTGATGGTAACATTGCAATTTGTTATATCGTATCAGACGTCATGGGCAATTCCAATTATAATGAATTGAGTTTTTAATTAGTATTCTTTTGAGTTAAAAAACG
>DWAJ01005153.1:0-11876 GCA_018238005.1 Eurema mandarina | reverse complement strand
ACCACCGACTGAATGCTTTGAATTCGCTTCTTACTCGTAGTTTTTTATCGAACTACCCACAACTGTCATTACATTTTAAGAATGTTTTATTCTCATGTAAGTGACTAATTAAGTCGTTATGAGAAAATAAAGATCTTTAAACCTAAGATATATGAGAAACAATAATATAGGGGACCTTTATTAACGCAATAGAACCCAAAACAATGATTTTTGGAATTTTTGTCTGTTTGTCTGTTTGTTTGTGCACGCTAATCTCAGAAAGGGCTTATGCTATCTAGATGGGGTTTTCAATGATATATTGTGGTAAGCTTCACTTCACATTTAGGGTTTATGTCAATCGGTTGATAAATAAAAAAGTTATGGCAATTTAAAGAATCACGTTGAACTTGCTGAACGTTTATTGGCGCGGGTTATGTATTTTAAAACATGCTGCCCAAAGTCACTTTTCTACGCGAGCGAAGTTGCGGGCACAGCTAGTCTACCAATATGCCGAATGTCAGCCAAATCCATTGAGTAGTTTTTGAGTAAAAGAGCAACTAACATACTTACATATACTGCTTATTAAATTTCGCGTTTATAATAAGAACACGCACAGTTTGTATTTATATGTAAAAAAATATTAAAATCAATTCAAATTGGATTCAATTTATTGATTAAAATACACATGTATGACATAAAGATGCGAATTATAATATGCTTTGGTAATATTGTGCAATAATTATTCTGCTTTTAGGCCAAACAGGTCTAGATAATTTTTAAGTACAAAAAATTCAAAAGACATTATTTAAATTAAAGATATAATATTGAAACATTAGTATAGAATTTTATTACGCGGCTAGCGGTAGCACGCGGTTTTGCCCGTAGTTTACGTTCCCGGGGCTATACCGGGATGTAATGTATCCTATATTGTGTTAATCCAGGGTATCACGCCGATCCGTTTTTGCGTGAAAAAATTACAAACATACATCCATACATACATTGTCACAAATTTTCACATTTATAACATTAGTAGGATACCTTTTTTTTCTTACCGACTCCACGATCTTTTACTACTAGTCCGATTTTAATATAAAAGTACAATTAAAAGTGCGTTCGATATAGGCCATTTCTCTTGTAGTAGAAATTGCAGTTTTTCGTGATCAGTTTACAATATTTTTTTCTCATTCTTGTTACCAGATGCATATTATCAAAAACTGTAACACAGCTCTCAGCTACAACGGGTGCCATCAACCCTCAATTAAAAAAAAAAAAAACTCAATAATACACAAAGTAAAACACGTTTTTTTAATAGTGTCAGGACCTAAGTATTAAAGCGTTAAAATAAATTACAATTAAACGTAAAATATTTGCATCGTTTAAATAAGACCCCTTTCGGATATAACTGGTTTTCTGAGAAAAAATGTGTACCGACTGGATCATTTTGTGCCATTTGATTTAAAAATAAATAATATAAAAACGCGTAAATACTTCAAAATAGCTGTTTGCCCGGGTTAAACCTGGTTAGGTAGGTATTTCTTGTGTAATTTAATTTTTCAAGCGTTAGTTAAATATATTCTGGAGTAAATTCATTTATTACTCGGATAAATTGATTAAATTCTCGCAAGACGGATTTCAAATCTTATTTAAAATTTAAATTATTTTTTACAAAAATCGTATCTTAAAAATCGCAATCGAAGTCGGTTAAACATGGTCATAAAATCAATGACATCATATTTCAAAATATTTATTATGTTCAAAATTTTTGTATCATCATAATTGTATATTGTATACAATCAGCATCACTACATTCAAGTATAATAAAATGTATATTATTTTGGACGACAATTTACTTGCAATAACTTGGTTACTAAGGAACTACTTTTGAGCTGAACTTACATCCACATAACCAGCATCCTTCTGCTTCTTCTTCTCGCCCTCGTCTTCATCATCCAGGAGTCCCTTCATCGCCTTCTTTCCACCTTCTGTCACCTTCTCCGCATCCCTGCTTACCGAACTTGGGGTCACTTTCAATTCGCCTTCTGAAATGGAAATACTTTCCTGAACAAGCAGTGACCAGATATTTCAACCGCGTATACTTCGTAGCCGTGTCAATAATTGGATCACAATTATAATTACATATTAACCTAGCGTTAAATCTAGCGTAAAATTCAGTAGTTTTTGCGTGTAAGATCCTCACAACTTACGTTGCAAATGCGTAACCGGCGTTTAAGAGCTAAGTAGGCAGCATACGAAATATTTGCTAAACATGCCAGTACTAAAATGATTTTTTTTAATTACTACGTTAATTGAACAGCAGATTCGTGTGGTGAGCAATTTTCTATTCTCTGAGATAGCTTAGTGCCTCAACTGCACTGCTCTTCTATAAAAAGGGCAAGAGAAAAGCACGTCTGCTAATCAAAATAAAGAATACGTAGTAGAAAAAGGGTTTCACACATTTTCCAAAAGGACTATGACATCTATGATTAGATGCCATTACTCGACGCCAGTTTTCAAAGGGAAGATAGTACCACCACTAGCCTGTCCAATTCACCTTAAAGGGATGGCAAAAGCTTGTCATTTCTCTGATGATCTTACCTTTCTCATCGAGCTTTATTGTTCCTCCTGTGGGGACATTAGGCGTGACGTCATCTTTGGTTTCGGACGGCGTCCCCAACACAGCTTGGAATACGGAATACGCGATGAAAAACACGGAGACTGTCAGCCAACGATGTCTGCGAGGACGCCGAACTCTCTGGAAAAGAAATAGTATTGGATTAATCACTGCAGTATATAACAAAGACGCTTTCTCTTATATCTCTAGAATGTCGTTCCTGGAACGTATGCTTAAATCTTTACAACTACCTAACCGAATCTCATATGGTTTTTTTTTTAATAAATAGAGCAATTTAAGAGGAAGATTTATATGTAATACATTCGTCATATATGCCGGGGTGGGTAGCCAGTAAGGTATATTGCAATTTTTGCTATAAAAGAGCAACTAACGGAGTTAATGACACACTTGTATTGTTCAGGGTTCTGGTTTCTTTTATGAAAAAACGTAGTATGTGTATATAAGTTTACCCGTTATGATCTGTCAATTTTGAACCAATCTAAACCCTACGAGCTCTAATTGGGTTTTGCGAATTCAAATGCATAATTTGCTTTTCTATAAATTAATATTGTAATAGATACGACGTTATGAACTCACAAAAACAACTTCTTTAAAATATTACTATAGCAATATTTATTTTACAATTATTTACATCAGAAGACCAGTCCAAAAGCTGGATTTAATAAAAAGCGATAGAAGCCTTCTAAATATTACCTACATACATATTTTCGGTTCGAATATTTGACCTTTAAAGCAGCGAGCCGAGAAAAGATAACTTGCGAAGTTGGAAGATTGCCAGAATCAATTTTATTTTACCCACAAAGAAAGGAAATTTGTTGCCAACATCTTTTATTTGTTATGGCAGGCAGCTGAGCAAGTTTACTTGGTGATGTGACCACATCCGCCATACCAAACAAAGCTTCGCGAATACGTCGTCGGTCTTTTAAAAAAGGGAAAGAGGGGAAATATATGATAAACGGGATTTGAAGACTTTTACTGTTCTGACTATCCTCGAATGGCATAAGCTTCTAAACTTAAGTATTTAGAAACACAAGCAATACCAACGGGGTGTTTTAGTGAAATATACGCTAAAATCATCCCGTATATGAATAACGAAAACCTAAATAAGTAAGCTAATTTTTTTTAATTTAAATAAACTTACCATTACAGGCGTCTTTTTGAATTCAAAAACGTTAACATACGCCTATATATTTCTTTTCGTCATATTTAAATGCATAAAGGTCAAAGAATATAGAATAAGGTATAATTTGCAACGAAATTATGTACAACAACTATTCACAGTTTGATACTTTTCATTTGATCACCTTTGTTGAAGTATTCTTAGGAGTATCATTATTTAGCCGTTTTAATTACACAGAAATCTGTAATTTAATAAATTAAATAATAATTGTATACAAATATTTTTGAAAACGTCAAAACCTCAATTACTCAACAAGTGACAGATAACAGAAAATCTTTGAGCTATTATGTCACATCCGCCATAAAACCTTCTTGCATGTTATTTTATGAGCAGTAAAAAAGAGTATGACTTTATTTATTAGTTCAAGCGTTCGAGAGGCACCGTAAATGCTCGCGTAAATGTCACTTCGAGGACCGTCGTAAATGCTCCAATTGGCGCCATTGTGACAAGATTGGCGGGGATTATTGAAATATTTTTACGTCATAATTTTTATTAGGTCGACTGAATTTCTCTAATGGGAATAAAGTTACATCTACTATGTTGTAAATGTTATTTCTTTTTTCAAAAGAAATAACGAAAATGTCTAAAATATGTAAATAGATAGATACCTAGGTATTATAAATAATAGATTACTTAATTACAATTATTGTTACCAAACTGTATCAAAACACAAATCATTTTAGCCATTACCATAAAAAACTAGTTAAGTTGAGCAAATACAAAAAAATACCACAGATAAAAAATCAAATCACTGGCAACACAGCTTTCCCGCCAAACAGTTCAATCTTGACAATTTGTAACCGATCCCCGGGCGCTCGTCGACCCCAATCCTCTCAAGGGCCGACAATTTCCTGCGATCACCTTACTTTCTGAATAAACCTTTTACTCGGAGTGATCCGTTTTATTTTTAATCTTTACATCTCATAAACTACAAAGGAAAGGAAATATTTTTTTTATTACCAATTTAATTTTCTTTTCATTTTAACGTTACATGTCTTTATATGTGAAAAGCAAAATTAAATAATATAACTTAGAACTATAAAGTTTAGTAAACGAGTCAGTCAACTATTTACCCCATTTTACCCTACAAATATTATGTAGTTGAATAAATATGCATATTTGAATTTGTCTAAACTACACAGACTTTTTCATAAAATAATATATTACATGTATTGATATAAAACCAGAACCATAATAATTGTCATAGAGATGAATAAAAATTGCCAAGTCTCTGAAACGTAATCAAATTTAATAGGGATTCCTTTAATTTGTTACGAAGGTCACTCTTCTGTACATTAATTGAAGCTTGTTTTATTTGACAATGAAATGGATGGGTGAGAAGATAAAAATATAATGCTTAAAAACTTTTGTATTTAATACCACAAAAAATATTAACAAAGCTATAGACTAAAGTTCAGTCTCCAAAAAAATTTGCAAATAAAACAAACAAGCTCGTCTCCCGTCTTCATAATATAAAAAAAAACATACATATGAAATCTAATACACCAAACAACCTTAATATAGATTTTATTTATGTCAAACCTACATATAAACTCTTTTTAAAAACCTGGTTGAAAATAAAAAAAAAATAATCTCGGCACATTTGTCGATTCCCGCCGAAAAGGCATTTATTATCTGTCCGGGTTCAAGGGTCTCTGTATTCCGATGACGGCGCGATTCGATTGGATTTAGATAAGCTTTTCGCTTTGTGTTATCTATGGAATTGCTTTATGGACGTACCTACCCTTAAAAGCTTTCAATACTTATTGTTTTCTTAGTTATTAAAAATTCCTAGTCATAATGTGTAGCTAATATTGTTAGGTTTCGCCCGTGTTGAGGCTGTTTTTAAATTACTAATATTATACAAACTAAAACATATGTTATTAAGGTAACTGTCTTTATATTTTTTTAAAGATTCTGCTTGATAATTTTTTTTTTTGAAAAACAAAATATAATTTTTAATTTTTAATCAGAAAAGCATGACCTATTTCTTCGTATGCTTTTGAGTACTTTATTTAAAAAAACAATTATGTTAATAGCAAAGCGACCGCAATGAGTCAAATTATGTAGATTCTCTGGCGGTGACGCGACGTGACGTCACACGTTGGCGCGATCAATTAAATTATGTGGAATCTCTAAAATTAAATGTCTGTAATTTTGGAGATTGGAACAGACTAAAAGTTGCTAGGTAAAGATCACATTTATGATTTATAAGATATTACAAAACGTTTAATTAAGAAAATGATTAAAGCAAAATAAAAATATACCACACAAGTGCCAGTCTGCTGATAGTTCCTATATTTTCTGACTTTCAAAATAACCTTATGTATGAGTTATGACATGTTTGAGACAGATATAAACACAAAATAATGTTATAATATGATCAGTTTTTCCTATAAGATACAGTCCTAAATAAATGTCCATTTATTTCTTGTATTTCTCATTTTTATTTATTTATTTAGATACATTGAGAAGCTTACACAATAGATATATACAGGTAAAATTACATTAAACTACTTATATTAACATGTGCTGCTCTTAATTGTGTATACAACTTTGACCAAATAGAAATTCACAAGGTTAACAGAAAAAAATTTATCAATTAAACAAAAACAATTGAAAAAATAAAAGAACGTTATAAACATACCAAAAACAAGAGACATTAGCTTAAAAGTTTAAGTTATCGTAAATAAGCTCGTCGTATATCGATTCTATAGTGACGTAACGCGGCGTCGTCCTGTCGCCAACCTATATACCGATTCTAAACCCAATTTGAGGTTAATGTATGTGGGTGATGAATCTTAAGGAATATGGATAAAGCCTGTAGTAGTTCTAGTATTATGAATAGAAAGATTTACGACTTATGTAGGTATCTATATAATATGTTTCTTTCACTCTTGTGAAAGTTAATATATGCGTCCTTTTTTAACTTTATTTAATACTTTTGTATTTAAGATCCTATAATTTTTTAAAAATTTGGTAACGCATTCACAAAGCTAAGCTTCGCGATAGCCTATTTTGTCATATAGC
Source organism: Eurema mandarina (assembly GCA_018238005.1). Taxonomy (NCBI): domain Eukaryota; kingdom Metazoa; phylum Arthropoda; class Insecta; order Lepidoptera; family Pieridae; genus Eurema; species Eurema mandarina. Next base: position 5,055 of record DWAJ01005153.1, on the reverse strand, counting down.
TTAAACGTCTTTATTTAAATAAGGAAAACAATTAATATATAGGAACACTTTTGATTAGTTTTTTTATAACATAAAGGGCAAATGAGCAGGCGAGCCACCTGATGGAAAGTGGTCATCGCCGCCCATGGACAGCTCTGGATAAGCTCTAGTTAGACTAACATAACATTAACATACAAATCCTACGTAAAACGTGTTTAGTTCCCAGAGATTCATTTATCTAATGAAAATTTCTCCCTTAAAAAAATCTTTCTACCTGCATGCCATAGTCGATAGTTTTTGAAAGAATTTTTAAAAAAAAATTTCGCACTTCTTATGGAACGTTTACATGCTTGCCAAATGCCAAGTCTTCGCAAGCGGCAAACAGCCCCAAGTCCCCACAAATTTCAGCGTTTGAAAGGAGTTTACACGCTTGGATACACGTCAGTCTGCACGATAGATTCTAGCTTGGCGGACGCCGAACTAGTGACGGCTGTTGCATTAAATTAATATTAATAATATAATATTAATTTAATGCAGCTTATGCAATATGATTTGATTTGATTTTGATAAAAATTAATATATTATTAGTTGCTATTTACACGCTTGTGATTGTTGGGGCCAGACAAACCTTGGCAAGCGTGTAAACGTTATATTGGAAAGAAAATCGTACGTCCCAATGTATACTTTAGGTTTAAAAATAGAAGATTTTTAATTCGAAACTGTTAAACAAGAAGTCTTATCAAGTTACCTTTGATCCGAGTATTGGATACACTCTGCCCCCATTTAGAGATATTATAATTGTGTTATAATTTATATTTTGAGCGTGCTGTTATTCAAGTAAATTAACTAGCTTTGTTGATCAGTTCTTTAACGATTTTCTTTTTTATGCATTGAACGTTTAAACTACTAAGTGAATCTAAGCCTATAAGAAAAACCTCTTTAATAATATTGAAGTTCTTAAATCTAGAAGAATTTTATCACAGCACAGTTGGATTTATCACAGTAACAGATGGTTTAAAATCACATTTTGTTCGATATATTTACGATGTGTTTTTGTCTAGATGTAAGAATTTGATCCTATTATTTTTTATATATTTTTGTGCAATTTATTAAAAGTTATTTACATCCATCGGACATGCTTTTTGGTGATTTACTCTTCACTACATAAAACAAAGTCGCTTTCTCTAACCCTATACCTTTATGTACGCTTAAATCTTTAAAATAAAACTACGTCAACTTTAATAGATAGTGATTCGAGAGGAAGGTTTATATAATTATATAATACATGCATAATATATGCGAGCGAAGCCGGGGCGGGTTGCTAGTTGTATTATATGTATATGGGGCTTTTAGACCTTCAAGAACATGGCAAGTTGGACTTCTACCGACCACACTGTGTTCCGTCTTACCCCAGCGGGTCACTGCCCCTCTCATAATAAATTTATCTGTGCCCCTATTCTTTTTAAACACTCAATCTCGGCTAATTTTATTCAAATAGTTCTCAACTATTAATTCTTTATAAATATATTTCTGTTATCTATATACATATAATATGATATCTATAGAATATGGTATTCCAACAGTGGCATATCGACATTTGTTTTCAATTTGTATATTTTTCTCTTTAATATCACCTGTTACAAATATGTATAGAAGCTTAGTGTAATTAATAAATGATAGATCATGTAACAAAATGTGTAATAAATAGATAAATATACGAGGCATTTAAAGCCTCCCACAGATAACGCGACCCAATTCGAGGCGAGACGGGTCAACGGATTATGTAAAACATTGACTTTAATATTTAAAAACTGTTCGTATAACCCGTGATTCAAATTTTTGTACTCATATGAAAATTTATCTATGAAAATTAATTTAAAGCTAGTACGTTACTAGGCTCAAAAAGGGGAAAGAGATCTTAAGGAACCAAGAAGGGAATTGTGGGATGAAGGAGGTCGTGACTCGAATTTTGAACTCCTTAGTCCTTACTCCGAAAATTCTAGCGAAATGCCACAACTTGAAGCTTGTACAGAAGTTTATTAATACATAATTATTTTATTATGTAAATGGACGTTCATGTATTAATACAATATTTGACTAAATTATTGTTATGATACGTTACGTAGTTATGATATGTTACTTTAAAATGTACCACTTTCTTCAAAAAGTAAAAATTGGGCAGTCACCTTGAGTCATCACCATCATCATCATCACCCGAAATTGTAATTAAATATCTGCTCTCTTAAAAATAACCTAATAATGATTTTTTTTATAACATAAGGGGCAAACAATCGCAGAATGAATTTGAAAATTTATTTTACAAGACGGAAAAACTCTTTGTTAAACTTGATATAACATTATGTAATGTTCGCAAATGCCTTTAAAGGAATAGCTTAATTTCTGAAAGGCTGTAGGCGCCCCAGTTCAATTCTTCGACGGAACTTAATACATCCGCAAAATGAAAGCTTCCTTATATACCTACATTATAAAACATTTCTAGCTAATACTTCCTTGTTCAAACGACCTATATATTCGTAAATAGTTCTTAACATTAAGGTTTTATAATTGCTACCCTTTTGAGCGTCACTTTTAATGGGTCACCATAAAAATATTTCGTAAAATAAATGTCTACAATGTCTATGTAATATTAAGTCATGATGAGTATTCATTATTTAGGAGTCTATTCATCTAAACCCACTGTTGGTTACACTTAAATTACACTCGGTAGTTGCATGACGAAATACGTAAAAATTCGTTTAAGACATTTTTAAATTGACAGCGGAAAATGTATGCAATTTTTCTACATCGAGTCTTAGTCTCACTAGGAAATAAAGGATTTCGAATATGGCAAGAATGAGATGAGAACTTTAGTATGGAGCGTCTAACTTTTTTAATAAAACGCATTAGAACTCACCGAAGGCTGCATGGCTCGTCCAGCTGTTCTATGCCGCTATTTTTACGCTCGGGATATTGATTTTCCCCGGTTTGGTTACGTAACATACACAAACGTTCTACCCTAACACCGAGCTCGTATAAACCGCCATATATGCTGGTAATAAGCCTCAAACAGCAGTTCCTATATAGTAGTTTGAAGCAATTGACTGCGAATTGACTGGTTATAATTATTTTTGTGTGACGACACGTCCGTGCGCTGTGGCGTCACCAAGCCTACTCATGAAAAACTGGAAAACGGGCGACTGCGCGGCGTCCACCTACACTTACAGACTACCCGCAATTCAAAACGAACCTTATCTCTAGAAAATAAAGTTCATAATAGCTTGCTTTATTAGATATAGCGTAACATATTTCTATTGCTAGACGTAGATCCTTATTGTAAGTGAATAAGGTTGAGTTTATCTTGTCTAAGTGTGCCTATAAAGATGGTGTTTCAGTTTTTTTCATACAATGACGAAGGCAGACAGGCCGGCGTCTACGTCAGGGGTTTATCAGTAGTAACTGTTTACTATATGATGGAAAAGCGTATCAAATAACATATTATAAATACCACATTATCTATGGGCATTGTTTATTTAAGATATTAAATATTATTACAATGAAGATTATTTAAAATATTCTAGCTAAAAATAGCTTTGCAAATTAAAGGTATTTCGTGTAATTAAATGAAATTGGAGAATCATCTCCAACATTATTGATTTAGTTTAATAAGTGTGTAGGTGTATACGCCACTTTGTTAATGTACAATCTTTTGTTTTACTCATGGAAGACTGTGAGTAGCGGCTTCGAGTCCTTCCGTGTTTGTGCTGAGAAACATCGGTGGGCTTTAGTCGGTAGTGTCGCTATTCCGTGCAAGTCCGACATAACCTCCTTCTCCCCCGAGGAGGACGCGGTATCCGTAAGAGGATATCCTTTTCTTTTGTATTAAGATTCCTATATTCAATTGAATAACAATGTTACAATTAGGTATTGTATTTTAAAGTAAATTGAATAAAATAGTACATTAAGTTATGTGTTTTAGTATAGGACTACCTCAATAGGATTATGATCTGGGTGTTTTATCGATTTTCTTGTAAAAAGGCCAAGGGTAAGCGAATCGTGTCGTAAAATTTGTTTTCGTTGCAATCGGAGAATCGTATGATATCATGAACACATTAATACAATAATAAAAAGTAGTTCTGTCTTACTTGTATGTATAATGTATATGTACTAATATGCCGAGTTCTGAATCGCACTTATGATATTTATTGTGATATACGGCTACTCGACATCGAATCATCTGACTGGCCACATTCTCCATTTTTTAGTTACATCCCCTTCCTCCACGTATGAGAACTAGAGAGAAATTTTATATTAATATTATAAAGAAGTAAAGATACACACTTTTACCTCTTCAATTCTAACAAACACGAGCTTATGGCGTTTTCATCTTTGAATATACTAAACTGATTTTGAAAATAATTTTCTTAATAGATAGCCATATTATTTTAAAGTGTTAAGGCTATTTTTACCAAAAAATATCCAAAACTAGATTAGGATAACTCCGCGAAAATGCAGACGAAATCGTGAGTAGTAGTGTAACTTGTTCATAAAATTAGAAAAAAAGTTAATTATAGTAAAAATAGCTACTTACTTCATATTTACAACGAAAATGTAGAGTCAGGAACACTGTAGACTTTCTACGACGTAGCGCGTAGCACGTAATGTCGTAGTCCCGGATCGTAGCGTTTTTAAGGCAACGCTACGATACTCAAAAAATAACGGTTTATGTAATACTAGCTGTTGCCCGCGACTCCGTCCGCGTGGACTTTCATATAAACTTTAACTTCCCCTTTCTCCCCCTTATAACCGTTTTTTTAGTTAAAAAGTAGCCTATGTTTTTTATCTCAGGCTCTAGACCATCTGTGTACCAAATTTCATTACAATCGGTTCAGTAGTTTTGGCGTGAAAGAGTAACAGACAGACAGACAGAGTTACTTACGCATTTATACTATTATAATATAATAATATATAATATATGTCGAAGCGTCAGAAATAATTGTGATTTTATTATAACGAATTAGTTGGAAACGTCAAGCAAGATAGCTTGAGTGAGCTCACCCCGGTGTCGGTATGACGTTT
>DWAJ01005152.1:0-11880 GCA_018238005.1 Eurema mandarina | reverse complement strand
ACATATTTTTAATAATGTCTCAAATATAAACATTATTTTGGCCAACCCCTTGTCCAATGAAATGAAATTATTAGTTTCTTTGTACAGAATCTCTATGGTAGAACATGATATTTAAGTTGTTTTTTTTATGTATTTTTTTTAATTAAGAGTGCAATTTTTTTTGTTAAGTGATATTTTGTTATGTAATTTGAGCTCCATAACCAAACATTGGTTAAGGTCTTTCAATAAAGATTTAAAAAAATTGATTCTCTATATATAGACATATAGACATATAGATAAACTTTTCTGACGTTTACGAGTTCATTGTCGCTATTACCCAGATCGCTTACGCCCATAAGTTGCAAATCATGATGCGTTTAGAAAGCCGCTGCCAATGGGTCAACGACAAAGTAAAGATTTTCCTTATTCTACTCATATATTACCTACTAGCTGTCCCCTGTAGTTTTACCAGCGTAGTTCCCTTTCCCGGGGCTATATCGGGATATAAATTCTATGTGTTAATCCAGGGTATCACTTATCGTACGTCCTCAGCAGGTCCGCCCCCCGAAAGGGTGCGCGACGGAACACCGGTGGGTTTTAGTCGGTAGTGGCCCCTTTTAGGCGACTCCGACATTACCGCCCCCTTCTCCCCCAAGAAGGACGCGGTATCCGTAAGAGGATTTCCCCCCGTCAAAAAAAGGGTATCCTATCTACATACCAAATTTCCAATGTTCCTTTCGTTGGACTTTCGGTCCAATCGTTTTTGCCTGAAAGAATAACAAACATACATCCATACATACATTGAGACAAAGTATCACACTTATAATATTAGTAGGATATCTTTCTCATAAGTTAGTAATAATAATATTAGAAGTATCTAAATTTCATACTAAGCGTCTAAATGCTTCAAATCCCAGGCAACAATTTACAATTTTCGTAGAAGTTTCTGGATTCTCATGTTCTGAATAACGGAAACTATGTTTAGCTAATAGTTAATTTACTTGATCATAGAACACGAAATACTAACATTCTTATAGATAATAAATAGTCAATGCGAAAATTTATGTAGTTATATATCGTATACGAAAGGGTACTGCACGGATTTTTCTGAAATTTGTTACATATTTTAAGTCCTAATTATTTATTAGTAAGTTTCGTCAAGCGAAGTTTGAGAAAATATTAAAATTTAAAGTCCCGTTAAAGATATACTTTTAAGTTTTAACCATATAATATATAGTTTCTGTTCCCCGTGTAATGCTGAGATGAAGAGTATCATAGTGCTAATGCGGGATATAATACACGAAAAACCTTCATACAAATCCATCCAACATAGCCTGATCCCTGGTCAATTTTTGCACGTGATTACTAAATGAAAACATGAGAATTGAGTTGTTATTTACATTTTGGATGAAACATGTACCATGTTTAGCCGCATTTCATACAGCATGCAAAACTTATATTTTATCAGAAATACATTATTATGTCCTCGATTTAATTAATTGTAAACTATCAAGCTAATGTTCTGTGAGTAGCTTTGTTTTGATGAGACGCTCAATAATTTCCTATAACAAACTCTCGATTGTGGTAGCTAACAGCGCGGCAGCGGTAGCAAGGGTAAAAGATGTCGATTTGATGATTCTTAAATATTCAATACTATCTTTTTTTTAGTTTTTACGGGATAGTGTAAAAACAGGCATTACGTCTGGACAAAATGTATTTATAAAATAACTAGCAATGCCTCGTTCGTGGCTTTGCATTTATGCGTATATACACATAAACTTCTTAAATCACTGTATCTGATAAAACACACAATAAAATCGAAAGCGTAGCCTTAAATATTTAAGCATACATACATACGACTGTTATACTATGTAATGAATAAGTATTTTTATTCCCCCTGCAATCTATTTCCAAATCCACGAATTTACCACAGCTTGATGTAAGCTTAAATCGATTACCTATTAAACGCCTTCGCGTCTGCTAAACTCCGAATTATAGAAGATTATGTTAACATTCCTAAGGAGATTGTTACATATTCAATGTAGCTATATGATATAATGTGGAAAGGTGGATTATTCCTCTAATCACCGTATTTTTTTATAATAAAGAGGTTAAATTCAAATTATTATATAGCATGGCGTTACATAAAATTATTGTTACACATTTGTATAGTATTTGAAGTTATATATTTTTAAATAACAATGTTTGTGTACGTAAGTTATTTATTACACCTTTGTCTTTAGCGGGTAACCTATTTCAATGGACGAATTAACACTGCGTTCTTAGTCTTTTGTCATATATTATCACCCGTTGCGTAGTAATCCGCCATTATACTAAAAACAATCTGAAAATCGACGTTAAGCCTGTTTGTAGCTTGGCACATAAATTGTTCAGCGTAACATTGTGATTTCTTTCTTCTACTTAAGTTTTCTCGTGTCTCGTTTTAATGCCTCTTTGCTGTTTTAAGTATTTTTTTCTGTAGTAACGAAGAATATACCTAACTATTTATTATTTCATTAAGTGTAAATTAGTTAATCAAACGAAGTTCTAGTAGATAGATAACCACTCGTATTTTATAATGGAAAATCATTCAGTGGCTTAAATTAAAAACAGTTATGCATTCTACAAACTTTTTTCCAGTCTCAACAATTATGTACCACACAGAGCAACTATCAGAGTTTCTTGTCGGTTCTTCTTTGTATAAACTACCTTCCGAACTGGTGGTAAACTTGTTTTTAATTTCTATTATAACTGGCATATTGCTCAGATGTGTAAACTTTTATTGTTTGTATGTAGTATTATGCTTAGATACCTATACCTATCTGTGTATGTACTGGATTTATATATGTTTATAATATCTTTGTTTCTGCACATGTATACCTACCCGTTCTTTCTTTCTTTGCTTAATTACTAGGTTGCCTGGTAGAAATCACTTTTAAGTGATAAGGCCGCCTTTTACGCCAAATTTTGTACTTTGTATTAGTTTGTATTGTGTTCTTTTCTTATTCTGGTGTAATAAAGTGTAAATAAATAAATAAGTAAATGTTTTGTACAACCATGACGATTTAAAAGTGTCACTATATGTAGCCTAGTTGAATAAATACATGATTAACTGACTGAGATGTTCAAATCGAATTTATTTGTAAAAACTCGCTGTGGCTTAGAGTATTCGCAGTTCTAAGTAAATTAAATTATCGTGACAATTGAATGAGTAATTCTATTTAGCAGTATATCGCCGTAGTTGTCGTAATGTAATAGTCTGGGCAAGTATAGAATAAAATAAAATGAATTGAAGAATTTAATTATGATATGTATGAAGTAGTGTAGACGTATGTGATAACATACCGTAAATTTTCTTATTTGTGATGTTCTTGAAACTTCTTTCTTATTAATCTTGCATCTAAGTTTTAAAAATCGTGTCACCCTTATGTAATTACACTATCCCTAAATGATATAGACTCTTTTGTTTAATGAGCCAACTAAAGAAAATGGTTTATGCGGGCGAATACATAGATCACACAGCCTCGCGGTTGTAACCGCTTTGTTCCCGATCCCGAAATCATACCGGCATGCAAAGTAGTCTACAAGTTAATGCAGAATAACACCTATCGGTCCGGCCGTTTTTAAGTGAAAGAATAACAAACATCCATACATACAAACTCACAAAACTTCCACATCTGTAATATTAGAAGTGTATGCTAGACTTACCTACATAGTCAGAATATTTTCAATATTCATCATCAAAGGAATTCTTACTCCAATATTTTCGTCTAGTCATAACAAAGACTGTATTAAAAACAATTTATCTGATGACGAGGCAATATTTGCTTATTGATAACTTTCTGGTGGGAACGAAAAAAATCTTTATTATAGATATTAAACACTATTTATGAGAGATTTATCCAAATGTAATAACTAAAGATCAATTTAAAATAAGAAAAAAATAATCAGCATATATTACGCGCTATGTATAATAATTTACTAGATGTTGCCCGCGACTCTGTCTGCGTGAAGTTGAATATATACGTTCACACCCCCTTATAAAGTTTTCATTATTTTTAAGATGCATTCTGCTATTCGGGGCGGAGACAAATCCAAGGAACCAAAAACCATGAAAATTGGTCTAGCCGATCTCGAGTTATAATTGTTGTAAAAAACCCGTCTTTGTCTTATATATAGATTTGGTTGTCTGTAGTGTATCTAGCTGACCCGTGCCCACTTCGTTGGGCATAACGATAACAATGCTTTTTTTATAGGTATAGCCTATGATACTCAGCAATAATGTGGCTTTCTTTCAATTGGTGAACAAATTTTTAAAATCGGTTTAGTAGATCCTGAGATTACCCCTTACAATTTAACAAACACACAGACTTTACTTCTCCATAATATTAATATAGATATATATCTATATCTGTATATACAGAATACTAGATTACTCCCAATAGAATTGTGGCTTCAAGCCATTAATAGATCTTGTACTAAAATAGTCTATTTGCTATTGAGAAATCCCTCTCTGGGATCGGAATAGCTGATTTTAATTGATGCAATCCGGTGTATAAGCCGTTATGAGTCAGGCACTTCTGAGGTATTTGTAGGGATCCCTATAATAGCGGTATACTAAGCCAAATTGTATCAGAGGACATTTAAAGGGGTATCTCGGATTTTGTCAGGGCTAAAACCAGCTTTGCTATGACAACCTAAATCAAACTGGTGAAAGCTATTAGGTCTCACAAATGTGCATAGTATCAATGCATAGTAGTGAATGTTTTGCCTTGACTTTAAGTTTTATGGTTGCCTATTATTATTATTATTTTCAATTTATTTGGGTTTTACTATTTTTACTTGGGGTTTAAACCTCCTCCATTATTAAAAAAAGTGAAAGGAAAACTACGATGCTGCCCAGGGTGTGAGTTTATGTCATTAACGGTAATTTCTAAAACTACTAAACCCGATTTGAAATCACTTTTCAAAATATTTTTTCCGTTCGGTAGGCTTTTAACTGCTAACTACGCAAGAAACACCCTCTTAAATACATCTTTTAAAAGGCCAGCCACACACTCTAGAGCTGTCAAAACACTTTCCATCAGGATAGCCTGCTCGTTTGCCCCTATATGTTAAAAAAATCATAGAGACAGTTAATACATGGATTAATTAAATGAGAAGATAAATTAAAAACGACACTTTCAATTATTCCTCTTCATTAACTAAAGAGTCTTAATTATAATGAGAAATCGGATAGTTGAGTCTCAACTACACCGTTATATAAACCCTAGTAAGTGTCAACTAAGGACAGGTTTTTGTACGTTGATCTCATTGTACGAATACGCATAATTAGTCCAGTCCCGATAATTTTTAAAACCAAAAAAATTATAATAGAACGAAACCTATTAGAAAAGGAGGGAAATATGATAAAAATGAAAGGAAAAATCATTTACGGGCGATCTGAGGTTGGGAAAGGGATGAAAGGGGGTTTTTAAGGTATCCCCCCTTCCCCCTTTTATAAGTCTTTTTTCCAGTTACAATGTAGCCTATGTTTTTTCTAAGGCTCTAGACCATCTGTGTACCAAATTTTATTACAATCGGTTCAGAAGTTTTGGCGTGAAAGCGTAACAGACAGACAGAGTTACTTTCGCATTTATAATATTGAATGTATGAACAAAATAGCCCAACGGGTTTTAACGTTATCAGGTTTAGTAGCACTATTCCCTATAGTTGATGTAATAGATATTTTATTTTATCTTATTTAGAAAGCCAATCTAATGTTTTTACAATATTTATATAAAAAATAATGTTGAAAAATTAAGGACAATTCATATTTAGCGAAGCATACACAATGTTTCAAAAAAAAAGTAATTCGTTAAATCAATTTTCATAGACAACAAGACAAGACAGAAATGCAATAAAACTTTTCAACAAAACAAACACTTTAAGACGTGTTAGCACTGTCTAGACATGTTAGTGCAAGCCACTCGAACAATATTTTTTATTTTTTAAGCCACACTCTGTGAGCTAAGCTCATAATCCTGATAAGATAAGTTTTAAAATGACTATTTATACAGTTAAACATTATCTGAGAAAAACTTTGATATTGGAATCGCTTAGATGATTAGTCTTGTAAAATTTTTAAACTTTTGTAACTCGGTACACTTGAGATCTTTTATTTCATTTTCTACGAAGCTTCATACCTTTTTCTTAAATAACTTTTATTCTTCAAACTGCAAGCATTTAAAAATACATCCTTTTTAAGAAAGGTTTTATAATAAACTTATGATATGAAATTATAATTATAATAATTTAATCATGTGTGGTCGTAAATTTAAAAAGATATTGTCATGTAAGTAATATAAGCTAACAAACAAAATATAATGAAGCAAAAATAATAAGAATAATATAAAATTATAATAAGAACGATTAACTACATAATAAATACAAACAATTCAATAAAAAGTGGTTTTTATTATGGTTTTTAATTTTTATAAACTTAGTGGTAAGTTCTCACGTTTTCAAAAATATAATTCAAACAACATTCAATATGATATTGAATTTTGAACTCTATTAACACTAAAACAAATTTGAGACTTTAACAGAATTGTTTGGATCAGTCGAATTTGCGCTTAAGTTATTGAAGCTAGGAACCATGCAAACTCAATGTTAGTTCCAAGTTAAGAACCAAGTGTGTATGTCTTAGCAGTAAAGCAACTTCTGAAAAGCAATTGTCAATACAAAGTCTGAAGTTTGGCCATCGGTGAGTTCAGATGATTCTCTCCCTGTCTGAATTATTTGGGAAACAGCTTGCTTTAGAGATGGGAAATACAGTATGCGAAAGTTTAATGATTAAACTTGCGTTATTTAGGTACATCGTTTGTATTTCATTTCTATTATACAAACCGAGTGAGTTCAGTTACTTTGAGGATAATAAAAATATTTTATAAATTTCATCTTATAAACTTTTGTCGTCAACCGTACCGCTATTCAATAATCTTTGATGAATTATTAGCGTAGTGTTCATGCAATTGAAAAACTTATATCACCGCTTTATTGTCTTGCTAATACGTGGCAGCAAAAGTCGAAGTCATCCATTGTTTAAAAATGAAAACCAGCAATTAACCTTCACCTCGAGCGAAATGTATGCCAGATATTATGACACATTCATAACATTACACAAAAACTTCCTCAACAATAGTGAAACATGAAGCGAACGATACTACGCCTCAGCGTCTCACAATGCCCGGATATTTTCTTCATACAACATTACAATAGTGTGAAACTATAACAGTTTCGATAACTCACAATTTTCTCTAAGAAACTTAATACTCTTCCTCTTTGTTGCAGGTTTTCACAATAAGTGACATGAAAGCGATCATTCGGTAATGATTGAAATCAAATCGAAGAAAAAATGGACCCGAAAAGAAATCAAAGACCCCGTAAACTACAATGGAGGTTTACGGACAGAATTATCATAGTATCATTGTATATATTATTCATAATTGTTAAATGCGATGGTCAATCTCTAAATGAGGAATTGAGTCGTAATGAAGAAGTAAATAAAATAAATTTAGATAGTAGTTTAGATAATAACGTCTGCCATAGCTGTTCTAATAGTCAGGAGGATAGTATAGATGTAAATAAAAATGAGAAAAATAATAAAACCAATAAACAGTCGAGCCTTATGGGTGAAGTAATAGAAACTATAAGTACGTTTTGTGAAAAATATGTTTTTGTAAATAATACGGAGAGGAGCCTAAGTAACATATTAGAAAATGCTATTGATGAAGCTTTGAAAAAGGATAGGTATGAGATATTTGAAGGAGTAGAAATCAAATCTATGAATGTGAACAAATCTGATACTGTCGATAAAAAAGAAGATACTCAGGCCAGAGCGCTTTTTGCTTCATACACTTATGAATACAGGTTATTTAAGAAGATAAAAGATTTTGTAGATACCCACATTCTGTCCATCAACTTACCGAAAGCAGCACGACTTATTGGTTTTCGATGTAAGTACGACAAACTTTTTAATTTACTACTGTACATATTATCAAAAAATATTACCTAAAGTTATTTTAAATACGAAAATCTATAATTATGAGTAACTAAACTAATATATGTTAACTTAACTTAACTAAAGAAATTCCAAGTAAACGTTTTTAACAATAACACTAAAGTAAGAACTAATCACCTTATAATACTGATTAGTAATCACTAATCAGTATTATAAGCAACGGTTCTAGCATCTCCAAAGTAATCATCATCATTAATTTTATGTTTAAAGACAAAGAACTTGAACTATTTGACGTAAAAGCAAACTAACTAGGAGATACACAAGACCCTCAACCTACGATAACCTACTTTATTTTCACAGCGTTTGGGTTAAAGAAATTCTTCCTGCCACTCCTGATAGGCATGCAAGTTTTCAAAAGCATCCTCCTGGCCATGTTTTTGCCGAGCATATTAGGGAGTTTCGGCAAAATCCTCGGAAAAGGTAAGCTTTGACAAGTTCGTTAATTGAAGTTCCAGGAGTTCAAGTTCCCTGAACTTTGTTTTCGTGTTTAGGTATTAATGTATAATGCGATGGTTTTTGGTATACAATCAAACTTGGCTAGAAGTTTTCTTCACTAATTTCTATTGTATAACGTAATATTTAATTTATAAAAAATTATTTATTAATATTCCTTTCAATGTCAAATCGAATAAATATTTTATATTCTAGATGCTATGTTGCCCTTAACGATCCGTTGAAATCCAAACTTTTTTTCAATTACCATTTTTAAATATACTATGGAACGGTCCTAGCTTTCTATTAGTAGAATTATATTCAATATTTACGTTTTATTTAATCCAGAAGTTATCCATTTCGATGCTATATACCTTTGCAACATTAGTCTACATAAATATTAAATTAAATTTTCAGGCATTTCACACCTCTCAGCGACGTCAAGCCAAGCCAGCTATCCACCAGCCAACGTAGACGAACAACAAGCTTATAACAACGATAATAAAGATTTCATGGGATATGAGACCAACCAGGCGGGGACCTTTGCGTTTGCTCAGGACTACGGCAATGCAGAAGAAGCCAACGATGTGTCTGAAGTAGACATGTCTAGGTAAGATATATTTGTTTTCCTTCTTAAGGGTTGTCACTTAGTACAGAAAAACAGGTTCATATCAAAAAGACTTCTTGGAGTATGATACTAACCAATAGGGAAGTAGATAATGATGCAATGATGCCTGTAATATACATATCTAGGTAATATATCTTTGATGATTCCAAGTTTCTTTAAGAATGTCCGTCAAAATAGAATACGGATAATGTTACATTAAAAGACTTCAGACCAACCAATAAAGAAGCAGCCAATCAAATCGTGTCTAACGTAGACATGTTCAGGTATTCACTTGATCCATCTATTTTTGCTTAAGCGTATTAAAACCCGCACTAATAATAAATATAAGACAAAGCAAGGAATCCAAAAAGATGGGCAGATTAAATATTATACAACACCCATAATCCGGAATTTAATATACCCAAGATAACCGGCGCTAACGATAAAAGTAACTCTCCTTCGAAGGAAGAAAACGGTTTAAATTACCCCTGAAATTGAAGGTTTTTTGAAGGTTCCTATATAAGGAGCAATTTATTGGAAGATTTGGTATATAATTTCAATTTGTAACGGCAGGGAAATGAGATTACGCACAAGCTACATTTTTTGTTTTGATTTCTTTTTAATAAATTGAATTCTCAAGCTTAATGTACTATTATTTAACACATTATTAAATTATGTATTACTGAATTAAATTCGTAAGTAATGTTCATATATTTTTTTAATAGCTCCATCTAGTGGTAAACAGCGCTTGTGCTATAGCAATTAAGTAGCTGACAAATTACATATACTCGTATACATACAGTCTTTTTGTAAATATCTAAATATAAAAAAGAGTAATGCCCAACCCCCAGACAGGAGAAATGTAAATTACAGATGTATTTTTCCAGAATGGGAATCGAACCCACACCCGAAAGCGCAAACATTAAAACTTATAAAACATCTAAGTACTAATACAGTCTCTTAATAATCGTAGATGTCAAAATAATATCAATTATCAAATAATTCCGGGTAGCACTGTATTGGTTTTTTTTATCTTTATTTTTTAGGACTTTTAGCTCTAAAGCCATGTCAGCCCCATTATCAACTGTTTGCAGTGCACCGACATCAAGCCTGTTTATACTTAAATGTCCACTGCATTGGTTATGGGCTGGCGTTTCTCTTACCATCAGGAGTGCGTCCAGCTCGTCTCATCACTTCATAATATTAAAAAATCATAAGTAATTTTCCATATAAGTCCTTTGTAGATACTTTTCTCTCAAGAGACTTCTGTGTTAGACAAAGTACTCGTAGATAAAAGGGACCACAAAATTAGTCTCACTAATGAAACTAATAAAGATCCTGAATCGCTTATAACGCCAATATGGAGTTAGCGATATAATGTTCGTAATAAGTCGTAATTTGACCTTGCAAGGATCCAGTAATGTCCCTATGGAGTACCTTCATTATATCTTATTCAATATCAAGTTAGTTCGGGCTAAAGTACTTTCATACTGGAAGGACATGTTTATAAATTGCTCGCATTAATTGTGAAAATAAATATTTCTTTTTAGTTTTTGTGACTATTTTTTATATTAAAAACATTTTTTTTTAATAATCAAAGGTTTCAAATAAATACCTTATCTTGGTATTCAGCTTAATTTTTAATCCCCTACACACACACATGTCACACGGACATAATGCCTTTGTCAATATTAACTTAATAAAAAAATTGTCCAATGTTTTTTTTATTATTTATAATATGAAGCCAACAGCTACAGTCAATTCAGTTCAATATTACAGGGAAAGTTAAGCCAACCTCAACATCCGTTTTGAAAAATTTGATCGGAAATTGAACAAAACAAGCATTATCTTATAAGATCATGAAATTATTGAAAGTGGCTTCGTAATGGAACAATTTAAACGACAAGACGAAATTTTATTGAATAAGGAAGGAAGAAATAAAAAACTGTTTTAGCAGGCTTTTGTATACATTTTACATTTGTATTTTTCTGGGATCTAGGTGTTGCTATGTATTGTATGTATGTATTTACAAAAGAAAAGTATGTATATATGTAATTTACTCCGTTATCTAGTTGCCATAACACAAGCTTCTGCTTAACTTGGAACTAGATGGCGCTGTGTATACATATCCTGAAATATTATTATTATTATTATACCTCAAGTATAATGTTTCAGTATTTCATACTTGTAAGAGATAAATAATACCTTTTTCTCTTGTCAGCTTTTCCTGGGTCTTAGGTTGTCTGGGAGAGATCACTGTAGTCATAAGACCGCCTGTTGTACTATTTATTTTCTTTCTCTTGCTGCTTGTTATATTATTTCTTCTTGTGTGTACAATAAAGAGTTATTATTATTATTATAATATTTCCATACGGTAAAAATAATAGTTTATTACTATGACCCTATACGTAAGAACTGGACCAAGTTAACGACCGCATTATTTGCATAAATTTTAAATTAAACTAATATATAGAGCCATTATCAAGATGTTAATTAAAATTCTAAACACGGTTGAAAATATTTTTTTAGTTTTTAGATTTTTTAAGGTGGAACTTTGGCTTTTGTTTCTAATTAGGTATAGTACGAGTCACGAATCTTTAGCGCTGAACGAAACCTGCGCAGAAGTCAAAGATAAGGTATCGAGGTAACGGCGCGGCGCGCGGGGCGCGTGATCGTCGGGTGCGCGAGACATGATTGGTTGTCCCAGTCGTGTTGTCTTTCTCGCACCAATACATCAATTACGAGCGCGATTCGAACATAAATGACGCGTACTATACATGGTTGTCGCATAATCAATTGC
>DWAJ01005151.1:0-11880 GCA_018238005.1 Eurema mandarina | reverse complement strand
AATGATATTTCTAAAACCTGTAACATGCATATTAAAACATGCTAAATGTATTTCTCTTACCTGTATGTGTCCGCATGTGTCTTTTCAATAATGATGGTCTATCAAAAGCCTTTCCGCACACTTCACACGGTAATAAGGCTCTTTCTGATTTCGCAGGCCTTCTTTGGATTTTGGGAGTCATATCTAACAGTTCACTAGAAGAACCCGCTGATGATGATGTCAGTGAATCACCAGAAACAGACTTGTGTTCATCTTCAGGTCCCGATGGAGGTGAGATAGGTAATAAAACCCGCGAAAGGAGAGAAGTAGAAAGATCTAATGGCGAATCTGAAATAAAATCTTCAAGTTTAATTAAGAAGTAAAAACGAGTAATTCACCCACATTCATATTGAGCACAAAACGAAGATAAGATAAACATTTAATTTTGAATGAATTCATATTCCAATAAGCGGATATATTAAGTGTAAACCAAATGAGTCGGTGGGATTACATTAAATTCTGATCGTATTACATTAAAAGTCAGTTCCAATCAAGACGAAAAAGTTAATGATCAAGTTAATTGACAACCGTAAACATGTAAGTATTGAAGTCTAGACAATTTATGTTTATTGCGATCTGTATTTCAACTCTTAAGACGTCTTTATTACAATTTGGTACTGTATCTTGCCACTTAAGTTAAAATTTCATTTATGTTACGCACACAGTTTATAATCTATGGATATTGGGCCATTAATCTTAGGCGTGTCGGTAGTTCTAACAGCTTAATTAGCGGTTCCTATTTCAGAATGGATGGGTTTATTTGTAATTAATTGTTCGATGTAACGATTGGTTCAAGAATCTGCATGGTAAGCGTAGCTCATTGATAAAATCTTTAGGTTTGCATCTGCGTTAAGTGTAGCTATTTATTCATATTTTAAATGGAAGTTAACAGATGTCGATGTGTAATTTATTTTCACTTAAGGTTGTTACACGCGAGCGTCTGCCAGCGAACAGTAACGAGGTCGTAAATATCACTGAGTTACTGTCAGATAAGTGTTTAAAATCTACCAAGTTCCTTGTCTACAGTTTAATGAACTACGCATAAGAAAACTTTATCCGCGTAGCCTTGTAAGTTAATGAAACAGTACTTTTATTTTCATTTACTACTTTAATTGATTTTAATGCCTTAAAATATAAAACCTATTTTGTTATGTTAAGTGCAATAATTTCAATTTTACTTAAAAATTCTTCTAGTTGCCTTATCACGCTATCACCATTAGGAGAACCTTATTCTAAAACGCGAGTAAAATTAACTAATAATAATAATAAAATATTATTATGAGTTTGACTATACTGCGTATATTATAACAAACTTAAATCTATATCTAATCGTGTTACAAAAATTTATGTACCACAAAACAAAACATAGATAATCGTATTCTCCGGAATGTCTGTTAGTGCCTTAATTTTCGCGATGTTCTTATACCGATATATAGTGCTTCCGTCGACAGCTGCATTGATATGGCGATCGGATCTGCCTTTATTGAGCCAAACGCGCCGACTTCGTTATCGATTTATATATAAAAGCGTTTATAGTGATTACTCGATCGCGTTTCTTCATAACGTACAATAAATTAAACGAACATTCCGCTGCATTTTGATTGTGAATTTCGTATCTGAATGTGTTCTTGTAGGGATTTAACTTCGAGATATTTTCGAAATTATCCAAAAGTGTCTTTTTATGTCATATTTTAAAACTTTTAAATTTTATATTTTTGTGTGAATCAGAGTGTGAAATTAAAACTTTTTTATAACTTTTTAATTATTCTGTTTAAATAAAGGCTAAGATACAAAAGCTAACAAAAACTATATGGGTTGTAGATACATTATTCGTCTTTGTCGAACCAAATCAAAACTCGAGATAACCACACAATCTATTTCACGTTCATTATTACGAGTATTTCAGTATGTATTTATCTCCCATTTACAGTGTCATCGATCGGCGCTTTGGAGATAAAAAAGCAATCATGATACATTGGACTACCGGCTCTCTTTGAAGTGCCGCCTTTGCCGGCTGATAATATAAGGAATCTTCGACACTTTGCCTTATGAAGGATTTGATTGTATGACTTTTAAATATTATTAATTATTTATATTTACATAGTGCATAGTCATTAGTTATAGAGAATATTGATTGACGCAAAATCTGTTTTATTCAAGAAACATTTTTAAAATTTTTATTTAATTTCACTACGAAAAGTAGTAGGTAAAATCTACAATGATTTATAATGTATTTAACGATAACACCGAAGACTGTTGACACTAAATAGTATAAACATTTATTTAAAGGCCGGTTATCCGAATAAATCATCTAGAATTCGCTGTCGCGGGAGTAGTCTCAATCCGAGGACATTCGTACTATCGTGTGAAAACATCCACTTAGCAATTCTTTGATTCGCCGCCCGGAGAAATGTAACAAGCGTCGCGAGGAATGTTAATAATATTTCGTAATGTGTAAATGTTGTCTGACGCGGTAGCTTATTATAAATGATAATCTGAAGCTCTACTCCGAATGCAAGCGTCGTCGGTATCGAAAATTTTTGATACCGCTTTCAATATATTTTAAGCTACTTTGAAGAATCGGGTCGAACATCAGTTCATCGTATCGCTGTCGAAACATGAACAAAAAGTTTTTATTTCTATTCCAACTCGCTTGAAAACTGTATCGTCAAAATCGACATCGATTGTGTTCGGAGTTGAGATTCTATATCGATATGTTTTTTAATTATATATGACATTTTAAGATGTTTCTCGAGTTATTTGTTTAGAGTTTTATAAACAAAAAATTATAGGTAACTCGTAATTGTCTATTTAATATTTCTTTCTTCATTCTTAGTTCAGTCTCCGTCCCAAACAGTAAAATAATAATGACTTAAACATAACGGCATCGTCCTTGACGTTTTAAATCGTTATCACAGACAGATAATATAATTAATCATTATATTATCAGAATTGAAAGATAACATTTCAGTATTGATTTTATAAAGGAATACGATCGAAGCACAAATAAAAACGTAAACATAAGTTAATTAAGTATAAAATTTCATTAATAAATTGGAATTTACTTGACCCCATAATAAATGTGGTGAATATTTTCACGCATCGTCAATAATCGTTGTATGATTACTCTACCGATCGTAAACAGTTAAAATGCGCTACTTTCTTTAACCACCTGTGTCTACACGAGAATTAACCGAAATATCTCAAACCAAATATTAAACCCAATAACATGATTGATCGGTATATCTAATTATGTTAGATGTAAATGTGAACGTTATTAATTGTAGGTACAGTCGAATCAAAAGGTACGTTACACTAATATTTCTCCTACATATCTTTGCTTTATCGTTTTGTAATTGTGAATGTATTAAATTATTTTTGTATTGAACTGTACTGTTAACTTAGTATAGCATTAAATGGTCCAATAATGTTGCAGAGACTTATCTTTGAATCTATGGCAATCATATTAGTTTCATTTTGATACTACTTCAACAAGAATATAAAATAATAATTCTTCAATAGAAGAAGTTTTTATTGTCATCGTGTAAGTTAAAAAAAGGACTGTATTGGTCAAAATGTTGTTACTGTATTTTCTCTCTTACCTTCCAAAATGGAATCCATAGTCTGTCTATACAAATTGTTCCTCATCCTCACGAAAAACAATTCTTCAGGTCGTTCCGGTAAGTAGTACACTACCAACTCCGTATGCGGTGATATAGACTTAACAGCTTCATACACCGGCTCACCCTTGACTTTAGTACATACTAAGTTCACCTGGCAACAATAGGAATGATATATGACATCCAGAAGCTATATTTTTGCCCTGACTGCGGAGAAATATGGATGCGGCACGCGTGAAAGTATGGACTGAGCGGGCTATGAATCTACACTGATGTAAATATAAATTTACACCACGATACTGTTTTGAAATATTATCCGTAAATGTATTTGAAAATGGAATTCGATCGATGTTATGATATTCTTTTGAGACTTACTTTAGGAATGGTTATGTTATCCTAGTAAGTCTATTTTGAATTATTAGTCAAGTTCAGTAAATAAGCATATTTATATCTCATATTATATATATACTGCGTAATACTATATATACTGAGTACGTAGCAGTGGATAAAGAACTTGATACAAGCATGAGTTTTAAGACTCAATTATAATCCTTCATATTAAAGGTGTATACATCAAATATACCTTACCTGGGGTCCATAATTTTCCGAGACTCGTAAGAAGCGAACCCAATTACAATGCCTAACTTGGACACCCCCAGACGTACAAACTTCGTCGAACAAACCAAATCTGTGCCGTATCTGAAACAAACAGAATATTTAAAGAAAACTATTTATTTTCTTACGTCTAAGACTTGTTTTATATAATACGATCAAAAATAGTGTTTAATACAAGTAAAAAGCAACGACTTCAAGTGGTTATCTTGGCAATTACATATTAAATCGCGAGCCATCAGCGTGGTATAACCGTAGTGCAATATGCATGCGTCGTTATCATAACAGATGAAAATTACTCGCTTATGGAGCTAACTGCCCAAAGACTAAGGCAAAAGAAATGAAACTTATCGAGCTATTTAGTAATTTCATACCTTAATCTATGATACTTTTTTAGAGTTTTCGTACCTGAAACCTTTTTATCAAATGATGAACAACAGTCCGGAACTTGTTAATTTGAAAAAATACATCAATGCTTGTCTTGTCATTAGTTATTTAATAATGTTTGAAATATCCCATAGCACCAGGATCCTCATTGTGTAATAAGTGTTGTATGTTGAAGTTTTAATTTTTCACGACTACCCGCATGTCAATCTTTAACCAATGTTACCATTATACGTACGCTTGAATCAGTGACATACAGATAACGAAAAGCTACTTTCGGTTTTAAAAATTATTTTGTTTATACTTCATTGTGCGTAAAATTAAAAAAATATTCCAGTAAATTTTTCATGACGTTATAACGCCAAAGTTGCCTGAAAATGTAAATAATATTTTAAACTAGACGATAGTTTTAAAATTAAAAAACCTTATTATGGACATTCCAGTTAAGGTACCTGATTTATAGCTTCGAAATATATAGAAGCTTTTTTATCTTTATAATATTATACGTTTCTTTCTTATCTGATTCAAAATTCATTGGTAAATCTAAGGTTAAATTGCTGCCTCACAGATTACGCATGACGACGTTACATTACGCGTGTAGCTAGTTCCGTAATTCTATTTACTGTTATAATTAGAATGTATATTATAACTAGGAATTAAGAATCTCAAAGTAAAAATGTAAAATTCATACTTTAGCAGTGTTGAACTTTACCCTCATGTAATATAATGAAAAAAAAACGTAATTTTTTTTTGTTATTCTTTATTTTTAAAATCAATTATAATCACTGTATTTAAAAATAAATGGTATTGGTTAAATTTCAGTCGTGGTTTTATTAGACCAAAGAAAATATGAATAATTTTAACTCATAATTTCTATCGGCCCATTATATGCAATAAAATCGCTTTAACATTCCAGTCAATATATTGTTTTTTTAACGATTGAGAATCGATTTTGAATCAATACCAAAATGATCTCGATCAAATTTAATTGACGTGCGATGGATCACAAAGAATAAAAAAACGTATGTCTGTCGTATACGAAACCGTTGAACAATTATTTATTTATTGAGACGTAAGTAATGAGTATAATACCAATTAATCGATTTTTTGTTGTCATAAATCAATGGGAGATGTCAATAATCGATTTTAACAAGATTATGTCTCGATGAATGACTCATTAGCTGTTGTTTTAGCGAACACAGTAACTTAATAAGCTTATTATATGTCCTAATAAGTGATGTAGAAATTTGTTGGTGTTGATTATATTTTTGGCTTAACTAACCAAGTATTCGTACATTGTTTTAATTGTTCTTTTTACTTTTGTATGAAGTACAAGTTACTATAAACAGACCGAATTATTTTTAAATGAAAATTGTATGAATACTTTCTTAACAATAGCTACGTACTTTACAAAGGAACTCAATTATGTGAATTACGTATGTAAAAAATAATACAATAATTTAATGATCGCGTTTTTAAACAGAAGCCAAAATAAAATGGACGTCCGCGCCTCGGGCAAACATTACTGACATGTACATGCTGAGTTGGGTAACGCGCGTCTCCATTCACAAACACGACACGATATAAAACATTCTATACTCGTACAACAGGTCTATAGCTCTTTTAAACTCTTTAAGCAGAGATTAATCATATATATTTTTACTACGATTTATGCTTTATAGGAGGATTCTTTTAGAAGAAGATAATGTATTTAGTTTGATATAATTTTTAAATGGTAATATAAATAGTTTCTAATTACAGTAATTTAAAAGAACGAATAACATGAAACTGACATAATATTGTAAATTAATGTTCCAGTTATGGCTATTCTTTGATAGCCATTATTATACTATTATAAAAAATACACAAACAATAAATAATGTTTTTATGTACTCGTATGTATATGGTTAAAAAGGGCGGAAGCTGGGAAATGCGAAAACAATCACAACGTAGGCGGTAGGTAATTGAACAAGCTTGAAACTGCAATAATTTCCGAACGTTGCCTCTGTATAGAAAATATGAAAGTCAGGCAATTTAACAATCACATCGTAATCGCGTGACAATGAAAACGCAGCAGATTGCGGCCCGCGGCGGTTATTTGCCGCACTTCCACCAAATTGGCCTGCGCACGCGCAATTTTTAATGTCGACATCGTTAGAAATATTCAGCTTAATGGCAATAGTATGATTTATATAGGTTTGAAGCTATATCTATTCCTAGAATTTGATTATGTTTGTAATTTTATCTTCAATACGTTTGGGTTTTATTTAAAGTCTAAAGATTATATTATTGTGAAAGTTGTTAGTAGAAATAACTGTACCTAATTATGAATCACAGCAATACTTCATGTTAAATATTACATGAGACGCTTATCGCACATAATTACACAAACAAATTAATCATATAAAATCAACACCTCTGTGCACTACCGTAACAACCCCAAGCAAACAATTACATGGGCAGGTAATCGCTAATCGAATCAACTAACTGCTGTAATGACACGGTGCTTGCGTGCAATATTGAGCGTGACGTATCACGGTAAGCCACGATAGGGGGAGTGACAGAGCGTGACTTACAGGTGTCACGCGTATCAGATGTCCACTATTAGTGTAGTGTGTGTTATGACACTCAGACATTAGCGTGTGGTTATTATGACACTCAGATATTAATGTGTTAGCGTGGAACGTGAAATAGACTCTTATTTTGTGAGATTGTTACTTCGTAGGAGGTAATTTTATAAGTTACAAAACCAATAGAAAAATATATATTATTCTTGCGTGTCAGACGAGCTAGCTGTGTATCCCTAAAATTTCTAAAAATTAACGCAATTTGGTTAACGAATTGAAATATAATTTCGCAGTTTTCTATTTTGTATATCAAAATTTTGTTTACAAGGCTTTTATAGCTTACTTGAATATATATTTTAATTCAGCGTGAAGACCACAGTTTTATCAATATTATTAACACTATAATTTAGTTTTTTGTTACATTGGAACTGCAATGGCACATTTCATTATAACGAAAAATATCATACTATAATTACTTTTTATTCCTGTACTTCTAACTGGTACGTACATTATAATATCACATACACGTTAAATGCCCTACTTTTATCGGGGGCATAGTTATCCGCTTTCCGTCTTGGTATTTACACACTATTATTTGGTACGGCGGCTGTCAATTGGTACACAATCAACCGGTGGGTCATAAAATGAGATGCAATTTCGATCATGACTGTACGACTTTAGACCGCAGACGCCTTGAAGACTTTTGTGGTACAAGTTGGAGATAATATGCATGCACATCTTGTATTTCTTTATAACAAAATAAGTTCATAAAGGATTTATGGACTTGAAACCTTGTTACTATAGAGATTACTTTTAGATTCAAGTTTAACGATGAACAAGTTTGTACAAGAAATTATACGAACTTGTTATTGTAAATAAATGAATCTTCAATACAGCTCGTTTCAGAGTGATGGCTTGACAATTTCCATGATAATATTCATTTTTATTACATTTTATATTTGGCTCGGTTACTTCCTACGTCCCACATATTTATTCTCATTATATAAATAAAATAAAACAAAAATAAAAATACATTTATTGAGAAACGGTACAAAATTTGCATTTGCACAGCTTCCACAGAAGGTTTCCCTGTGTTGTGGAAGACTGGCTCCGTTAACACAATCTGTTATTAAATAAGTTTTATACAAACTTGTTATAATATGTATTACATAAATATTAAATGTCCGCGAGATTTACTCGTATGTGTGGTTATGTGTGTGACACTCCGTCAGTGACGTGTCTGTGTGTTGGAAGTGAGCTGGCAGCATAAAACCTTGGCTGGTTATTACCAGCTTTATTCCAAATTTAAAAATTTAGGAGATACGTATTTTGAAGCTTAAAAAATAAGATTGGATTTGATATAGTAAACAAATATAAGAGCTTATTATCGTAGCCCGCTTTCTCCCGTCCCAAAGACCGCTAGACGCAGTATCGTAATGTCGTATTATTATTGCGTACCTGCGGCCTTCACGACTCTTGAATTACTCGCACCAGCACGTGCTGTATCGTAGACAAATTGAGTGTTTTCTATGTGCTGTTCGGTTATACGGTTTTTGTATGAAACGCTCCCGTTTGATCGGACAATGGAAATAGATCGCCCGAGCGTTGAACGCGATAATCATTCTAGAAGTTTGCTAATTTTCTTGAATCTCTGCATCTGATAAAAAGCATATCAAAATTGGTTGCGATGTTTTAAAATTTTAAGTTTACATATCCCTATGTTTATTTAAATAATATTTTATCTATAACTAACAAAACAAAGTGTTGCGTAATTTGAAATGATGTAACCAACCAGAATTATTTTAACTACAAATAAAGATAAATATTTGTATAATATCATTTTGCCAACGTAAATAAAAGTTTCGTACTTCTCAACTACGTATACTGAATATCGTTTACTTAAAAATTTCTTCGGTTTATTTATGGGTGTTAAATACGTTTTAATGTAGTCAACACGTAATATGGTCACGGCTGGTTTTACAACGTGTTCTAACTGAGCCGAATCCGTATCCATTGCGGGGAAAATATAATTAAATACTATCAACAATTTCACGGAAGCTGAACATTTTATTTACAATATTTTAATAAAACAAACATTGCTTTGGTTTTCTTGTGACAGCAGTAATTAATGTTTATTTCTTCCGTCTTTATGAATAATATTAATCACGGTTACTACATTAAAACATTTATTAAATGTTTCTGTAACTACCGTCAATCGACGTTTTTGTGTTAAGTATATCTGCTGTGTGTTGCCGGCTTTTAAATAAATAACATTAAATATCTAACTCACAAAGTTTAAGATATTTGTAACTAACGTTTCAAATACCTAGTAGTAAGTGATATTTATTTAAATATTTTGCATAATTTATTTCCATATAATATAATATGCAAAATAATTCTAAATATGGGATTAGATTATCTCTTTCTATCTTTTATTGTTTTAATCTTTTAATTCTCCTTTAGAAGCAACTGTGTAATTAATGTATTTTTAGCCAAAAAACGTGATTCAATACGAAATATACCACAATCATCCCGTCACAGTTTTAATCAAGGAGTTAGCGATTTCTATCGCCTTTTTTCTCTCAGATTCCGTTCAGACGTAATAATTGAGCCAAATAACAGGCCAGGAATTTGAGATTTACACGGAGGCAATTCGGTAGATGCTAAAAAAGGAGTTAGGTTAACGTATGTTTTTTTTTGTCTTAAAATGTAACATTGAAAGCTTAATACGTAGTAGGAGTAAATACATACCTATTATTATCATTAAACATTAGCATATATTGCGTTAATAACATTTTTTTTATAATAAGATTTAACACTACTTGATATTGTCAAGAAGGAATTAACAAATAAATAGTATGTTAGTTATAAAAAATTTCGATAATAACAAAGTAAAATAAATCTACTTACCTATTTGCTCAAGTTGAATATCTTCTCTCGATAATGAGAAGTAGGAATGAAATTTTGCATCAGATCTCATTCTAAAATCTTAATATTAATATTCATTATATTGTGTTCATCGGCAATAACGCAAGCTTGTAATTATAATAAAATTGGTGGGTTGGGTTGACCCAGTAGCCGGTACCTCACGAACACATATTCTTATTAAGACTTTTTTAATATTAAGGCGAGCCACCTGATGGAAAGTGGTCATCGCCGCCCATAAGCACTCTTTGAGTCTGACGGGTTTAAGCATTATCTATTTATTTTCTTTTATAATTTTATCCTTACTTACGATTACGATGAATTCCTATAACTTGTATCCCCTGTATAAAAACTTTGAATTATAAAATTATTATATTTTATCGCAAATATAAAATTTTATTAAAATCGATTTAGCAGTTAAGCTAGCTTTTCAAATATGTATGCTTTTGTTAAAGTCACTGCTTTTAGTTCCAAATCTACAGCTGATTAATTTTCGTATGTAATGATAATACGTTTTTCTGTATACAGGAATGCAAATCACTTTTCTATTTCGACTAAACTATTTCCAGAATAAATTTAAAAGCAATTAATTGTATAAAAACACCGGCCTAATAAATTATTATAAATGATAGATCAACTCAAATATGAAAGTAATGTGTGTATGATAAACCAATTTTTAACACCATCGAAAGACGCTTGAGGCTATAT
The DNA here is from genome assembly GCA_018238005.1 of Eurema mandarina. Classification (NCBI taxonomy): domain Eukaryota; kingdom Metazoa; phylum Arthropoda; class Insecta; order Lepidoptera; family Pieridae; genus Eurema; species Eurema mandarina. The sequence continues at coordinate 1,025 of DWAJ01005151.1, read as the reverse complement.
CATTTATTATTTTAAGTTTTCAAAACAGGTGTATGAAAATATTCGTTCTACATTAAAGCGTTTTATTAGCTCATTGTTTTGCTTAAAAATTTTACATTCATTTTTCTGTTTGCGCTTTTACAATTCAATAGTTTTTAATCTTCATAATATAAAAAAAAACTAAACTGATATCGCAAATTAAAACTTAAAAACAGCTCTAACCCATTGTGATAATTTCTACAATATTACCGCTTCCATAATTCAGAGGAATGCTCTGAAAAAATATCTACCATCGTTTAAGGATGTTTCTCGATAAGAGGGAAACAGATCTAACTTTGTTATCATACGTTAGCGTCTACTTTACTAGGTTCATTAAGTTATTTAAAGGACGCTTAGCACCGCAGAAAACTCTAAACGATGCAATAAAATTAATTCAATATTATTAGCTTCCTTATACCTCAGATAAGATAGAAATGTTTTCTTTAAATAGCGATTAAAATAGGTTTTAATTATTTAGAACAATTTTGTAATCAAATAGTTCTATTTATTTGTAGAAAATATTATTTATATATATACATTACCCAGCAACTGTTTGGAAACTAAGTTATAAATGAAGCTTTATTAAGCTTACTTTTACCAATGCAATCAGAGTTTGTTCGATGACTTAATATCGGATTAACTACCTATATATTTATCAATAGTTATTATCCTAGCTAAGCGGTTTTGGCGAAAGTAAAATCTGTATTTATTTACAAGAATTTAAATTTGGTACTATGTGTAGCCCAGTTCAATAAAGAAATATTCAACTCGATTCACAATAAATCTAAACCAAGCGTCGAAAAACCGTCGTATGTAAAGAACTCGACAATTTGGTTAATGTATCACATAATTAATCGAATCATGAACAAATTATATAACGACCTGAAGGCATTACAAGAAATCCATGGAATTCAATTAAGAGTTTTATTACATTGGGAGTAAATACAAAAACATGTTCCGATCTCGTTGCGTCGGAGCATAAAAAGGCTTAATTTATCCACGTCTGA
>DWAJ01005150.1:0-11882 GCA_018238005.1 Eurema mandarina | reverse complement strand
CAGACAAACAGACAAAAATTTCAAAAATCATTGTTTTGGGTTCTATTGCGTTAATAAAGGTCTCCTATAATATTTTTTCTCATATATCTTCCATGTACAGACAGCGACTCGTTACATTTTTATTATACGTATTGATTGTAGCTGACGTAACGACTTCCTAAAACTTTCAACTTGTACCTACGTATATTTTGGTCTATGAGCAGTCGCAAAGTCGAATTCCTCCGACTTGTTAAACTGTGAGGGATACTCTAGGGATTTGCTGAACCGATTTTAATAGTGTCAAAGGTGAGTGAGTGTCATAGACTATATAAGGGGGGGATAGTATATTGTATTGATAGTTAAAAGACTTAAAATGGTAAAAACAAGCGTTTTTCCGCCGACAAACAGCTGAGCAGTTTGGCGGGATTTTTAAGAACATTTATATTGTTTGGTTTATGAAAAAAAGACTGCGTTGTCGATCTTAAATATAGGGAAACGGAGATGGGAGGAAATAAGGGAACTAACATTATATTTTGATGTATTTTGTTATTAATTGATTAAATTTGACTCAAAATGGATTGTTTTACTTAAGTTGAATTACAGCTGATAAATAATAATAATTTACTCAATAAATATATTATTTTATACAATCATAAAACCAGTGGTTAAATCAAAACAATTTAAGTGACAATGGGACTATAAGTAATGATTGTTTCAGGTCAAAATATGGTTTCAAAACCACCGTTACAAGTGTAAGAGACAAGCGAAGGAAAAAGCGATGGCGGAACAGAACCAACATAATCAGGTATTTATAATACAGAGAAAAAAAACTACTACATAAATAAATGCAGATAAAAAATACTCATAAGTGTAAAAGAATAAAATACTTGTTTGTATTTTATTTAACGTACAAAATAGAGTTAAATTAACCATGTGCTTTTAAAGAAAATTTAAACTTTTAAATCCAGACTATTATGATTGACTACTATTATACCTACGTCAAATCCTTTTTTTTATTTCAAAGTTAAAAGCTGTCACCCCGCTTTAATAATCACGTCAAAAATAAAAAAATGAAATAATTTTGCACACGAAATCAAACTCAAAGCAAATAATGGCATGTCTTGTATTACCGAGATTAGTGATATCCGAAATACGAGATCGTATTATCTGAAATTCACACACAAGAAGTTATAGTCTAACAATTACAAAATAACAAAGAAAAATATTATCTTTATTAATATTATTAACTATATTAATAGATCTTAGACCGTAGATCCCTAGTAAAACAGGAAAACCACATTACTTATTGTATAGTTTATTATTTTAAGATAGTCCACGCTGTCAAAATTACATGACACCAATAGTGTTACATAAAATGCTTTTAGTAATGACGTTTGAACTGACTATACATTTTTTCATGCTAGCAACTTCAATGACACTTCAAATGTTATTCAGTCGTAGCCATGTTTATACAAAGTGTATAACATTGCGTGTGATAAAAACCCAATATCGCGGCTAATTGCCCTTTTAAGCGGGTTTTTCTTGTATTCCAAGTACATGGTCAATTCACACTTAACGCTTTCCAAAAACGTAAACAAGGCGACATGTACAATCAATGTGAACCTTTAAGATACGGGTCTTGCATTCTAACGCATCTCAATCGGTACAAAGCGCCCCTCAGGTATTGAATAATGAATATTTAAAGTGATAAAATCGCATAGCCAGCGTTACCGGCCTCTCGATTGCGATCTCCCCTGAATACGGGACCCGCACCTGAGCTGGCAACCCCGGTGGAAACGTCAAAGAATTCGATTCGGAGGCAATTAGGCACGGACGCGCATAACGACGTATAGTCCAGAATCAATGTTATCGTAGTTCACGATCTCATATTTAAATTATTCAGAATATTATAGCTTAATATTTGCCGAAAATTTTAAGTCTCTTATAATAAATTTGTAAAATTTTGGAAGATCTTTTTACTTTGACGATTTACAAATACCATTTAATAAGTTTATTAATATACGCTGAGAAGAAATAAAAGTTCAGTATCTACTACTATTGAACTTAAGTAGTCATTTACTTACGCCTAGACAACGCTGTGACAGAATACTTAAAAAAAACTACATTGAACATAAGTGGTACATAATAATTTTGTAATACCATCACAAATATAACCTCCTTAGATATAGTGTTTGACTGACTGAAAATACATGATACAATTTAACTTTTAAATTCAAAAAACGAACATAAAGAACTTCATTAATGTAATCCAAATAGAATTCGAATATAATAATAATTAAAGCCCAATGCCAACAAATAATTATATTTGCGCGCGTCCCCCGGCGGCACGTGCTGGCTCCGATTGCCTCAATTTGCGTGAACACCGATCGACTTTTGATTGTTAACGGTGGGCGGCCCTCGACGATTTTGTTGTAATTTTAATGATGACAGCCCTTCATTTTAAGCCTTCGCGTCGAGTGAATTAATTTTATATTTATATCGAGGTGTGCTTTGTTTTTTGTTGTGTTTTAAGAGAGAGATGGTTAGGGAACGGGAATTTGTGTTTCTTTTTGTTGTGTAGTTTTGATTTTCTGTTTTTTGTTTAGTTATATTGCGAAATATTTATTTTTAGCGTGCTCGATAACAAATTACTATTTGGAAAACTTTTGTAAATATAGTAAAATAACACAAGCGGATAAGTAACACTGCTGATAACTTGACTATAGCTGAACCAAATTTAATCATTTATGTTGCAAACAACAGAATCACTGTAATAATAAATTATTAAAATTTAGATGAAATATTTGCGCTCGAAAATGAAAAGAAATATGAAAGTCTCTTGAGATTAAAATTCGTCGGATACCTTTAAATAAACTTAATAAACTTTAAGGACATTTTATGAAGATTTTATTTCTTCGGCAGTCATCATCATCACCGCGGCGGGTAGCCGTGCCGGTACTGGTGAAGGACGGCAAACCGTGCGGGTCAGGTGAGTCGTCATCACCGGCTCACAGCCACTGCGCGACGCCCACGTCGGGCTACTCCGCGCCGCAACCCTCCCAGGCCGCGTGCAGCAACCCCCTCGTGTCCTCCTACCGCCAGCCCACAGCCTACCAACAACAGTGCTCAGGCTACCTCCCCCTACAGGGCAGGGCCTGGTAGAAATTCCCACAGCTTTACCACGAGACAATGTTCAAGGAAGAGATGTATTTTGATTGAGCTGTCAATGTCAATGTCAATTGATTTTGACAAGTTTGACAGCTCAGTGTTCAGTGTTGCCGTTGCGTAAATTTATTTTTCCCGGTTTTCCGATTACATTTTTACTTTTATTAGTAAATGAAATAGACAAGTAGATTATTATTTTGCTACGTAGCAAGTTTGTGGTCGTTTTAGTCTCTTGTAGGAACATTGTCACTGGTAAAGCGTTGGGATGGCGCCCAGTGAGTGATAGAACTAGTGACATTTTGTGGACTTTTCAAAAGTGAAACCTAATTGATATTATATCCGGAGGAGGGTATCTGTAAATAGTTAAATTTAAGCACTAATAAGGATTTGACATTTCATTTTCCGATTCCTTTCAATAGAACGTTCGTATCGACAAAGCGGTACCTATAGCCCGACCAAGCCAACTAGACGAATGTCAATTGTGAGGTTTATAGCGGTGCCTGGATGTGCTTCATGTATCCCTTTGTATACGTAATGGTCTAATTAGCTTGGTCGGAAGGTTCGCTTGAAAATAATGAAGAATTTTGAATTGCCATATAATTGACATTGATCCGATTATGCGATTGTACATATATAAGTAGTTAATTGTTGTGTGAATAGAGTAATTTATGATTTACTGTCAGTGTTTTGTGCGTGTGTAGATAGTGACATGTAAATAAGTAGTTAACGACATTAGTAGAACATGTAACACCTTGTTTACCGTCGCCATATTGTTTTGGACTTAATAAAAAAGATCGTATATATTTATATCGGATTTAAAACTCGATTTTTGAGACTATTTTAGCTGGATTGAGTCAACTAATAACATCTCGTCAGTGTTATCATTAAACCATCTCTGACGAAATAGTGAATGAAAAAATTAAATCCATTATAAAAAAGTTTCTAGGTTTGCGATTGTCTATGGGCGGAAATAAGTCAAATTATTATAATTTCCCTACCATATCATAAATAACCTAGAATTTTTGTAATACTCAAACCCTAAATGATGATTGAACTTTAAATTGAGTTTTAAATTCATCATGAATCAATATCGATAAAACAATTACATTAAAAAAAAATAATTTATCATTGACACAATGATGGCATAAGAATTTAAATTGTCAGTTTTTGCCGCCAAAATAATTTGATCTATAATAATTGTTTTCTTCATAAAAAATTGTCATTTTTAATTTAAATTTAGTATACTAATAAAATATTGTGTTATAAGTTATAACAAATAGATATGTATTATTATTATTTTTTGAACTGGCACGTCCAACAGTTGCATTTTATCCTTAGATTATAATAAAAACAACGAACCAGAATGTTGCTAAATGCTAAATGATTAGTCATTTATTATCTTCGTTAGAGTTCGTATAGATATACTATTTGAAGCAATAAATTGAAAAAATACATAAATATTACCTTATATTAAAAAAAAATCTATTAGCATCTACGAGACTTTGTTTTTCTGTGTCCGATTTTTAAAAGCATAATTTTTAAAGATGAAATACATTTATATACTAACAGATCAATTTGTACTTAATTTTATCTATATTTATTTCAAAATGTAAATAAAGTAGACATGTCAACATACGTACCTATAATAGATTTGAGAACGTCTCAAATTTAATATTAAAACATAGCAATAAGCTTAACTTTATTAAGTTTTTTAAGTAACGTTTTGTAACTTAATTTATATTTTCCACATTTAGACCGATGTAATTATTTTAGCTAGGCTATAGAACGTTATTACGATTACAATAATTATTATAAATAATAGTATTAATAATAAAAAGGAATTTGTAATTATAACGACAAAAGGTGTAATGAATTTCGATTTATAAAAATTAATAAAAATTTACGAGTTTTAATTGTGTTTTTATTGATTATCTGTAGATTAAGTGTCTTTAAAATAGAAAGAGAGTAACAATAGAACTGATTGGTTCCCTTTGTTTGAAGGGAAGTATTATCGCTAAACGTTTACCTTTGCGCAACCCCTCTTTAACCTTGTAAGCTCATTTTATTGTCTTCAATATTCCCAGATTACCCTATAATCTCTCATAACGTATAACAGTTTATTCCGCATGGCAACATCGCCTTTGTTACACTCAGCGTCAGTCACGGCCCGCCGAAACGAAATAATAACATGGCGGACTGCGCGCCGAAAAATGACAACTCCCACGATGTTTTATTGCGATTTATACTCTACTGGTATTAAAATAAGGACTAAAATACGACTCTAGGATAATGTATTTACGTTCTTTGACGTATAAATAGTAATTTCGATAGAACAAAGGTAGCGAATCTGCACGTGCGCGTTATTAGAGAGGGCAGGCTAATAAAATGTCGGATTAAGTCAGAGGGACAGGTGAGGGCGGTGAAATTGAAAACTATTGGCCTCTTCAGTGCGCTACGTGTCTTGTACGTCTCGTGTTACAATTTACATCGCTTGATGTAATTGCATTTTCCGGATGTTTGTGGATTTTGTTTTTATGTTTTCAGCATCGTTCCTTTTATATGAACACAGTTTCGTATGTAACAACTAATAGAAAAAAAGAAAACGATGGAATTATAAGGCTAGGTAATCATCATACTGATATCAAAGTACACATTAAAATATCTGTACTGACCTTTATATTCTGTAAGCACTAAGAATTGAATATACGCAATGATATTACCTATATTAAATAGATATTATGTTATAAGCGCAAAATTTTGAAGACGCAAAAATATCCTGATTAGGACGTCTTGCTTTTATATGATTGGTTGCTGGTGTTCACGCGCAACTGACAAAACTATCTCTGTTTTTCTTGTTGGTTTTATTACTTATCTATTTCTATAGTTTTGGCTTGTATGTGTACTGCCGCTGCTGTGCGGAACACTTTTTTCGGTTGATTTGTAGGTGTATAACATATCTATTACTTATAATATCATTGAATATAAGAAAAATATATAGAGCAAAAATTGAAAAAAGGAAGTTTAATCAAACAACTGAAATAACATCATTATGTAACTTATTATTATTATTGTCATTTTAAATGTGTGTGTAGTGACAAATTCTATATATTTAAAATCTATAATCTATTTTCCGTAAGAATATCTATGTTATCGGTAGCGGGATTGTTTTGAATTTTGATATGTCTAAGACATGACCGCATCTCGCGAGATCGCGGTCTCTGAATTTCTCTTCAATCGATTTTGAAAATTTTAATACATATTTAATGTGTCTATTTATCATAAAAGGTCACTAACAGACCCATCTGCTTGTTACATAAAAAAAACTTCGAAATACATAACTGTACATACAGTCAGTCACGAATATATATTCGTCCTAAAGATTCCATTTCGTCTTGTAGATTTCTTCCAAGTCTGTAAAGAGACAAGAATGAAAATATATCTAATACATTCTTATTCTATTCTAGATATATCTATTAAAATATTTTTACGCATTGTAGTCAAGTACCTACTGAATTTTCTTAGATTTAGTTTTCGAGTAACTAAGGAATTCAGGTTCGAAGGGATTTTCAGTTCTGAAGGTTAAAAATTGAAGTTCTTTGTAAAACTGGAAATTAAATTAGTAAAAATGGAGTGAGGAAATCAAACGTGTTCACGTAAGCGCTAATTAGTCAAAGCTTGGCGCGGCTCCCGTCGATCGGTGATATGGCACGCTTTCAACGAGAGACTTCCAGAGAAGTCCAACGTAGTTGGTAGCTAGTAGATATATTGATTTATATCATTTTATCTACATTGATAAATGTAGCTCAATATATTACTTCTATGCGTTGAGTAGACTTGAAGGTTTATACAACAAGCTTTTGAACTGCTTAATAATGCATGTTATCATTGGAAAAATTTTCTATGAGTACGACAAAGCCTAAATAACGCCTAACAATTATGTACCAATTGATGTGCAATCGTAGCACCGACTGTTTTTGCTATTTTTTACCTTTTTTTTATTATGAAGAATTACTTATTTTCCAGTTGTGTTTCTTGGTTTTAAGAGCATAACACCCAAATTTATTTATGAAAGTTATCTCTCGGCTCTTAGACATAAAGGCGAATAACAAAAAAATATTATAAGACCAAACTACTGACTACTGCTGAATTTAAACTTATTTCCGGCTTATCTATTAATATTATAAAGGAGAAAAGTTTGTGTAGGTATTTGTTAAAGTGTAAGGGGTAATCTCACCCCGATCCGATTTTAAAAATTCTTTCACCAATAGAAGCCATATTATTGCCGAGTGTTAAAGGCTATATAAAAAAACCGAAAAATATAATAAACATAGCCCACTTCGTTGGGCACGGGTCAGCTAGTTTATACCACCACTTTAAAGGATCTCTTTCAATTAGTAGGAAATATGTAGAGTAAATAACACGTAGGTACTAAATTCTGAACAAAAACTTAACTACGCACTTACCATAGAAGACATTACACATATTTTATAAAACAATTATTATCTAAAAAAATAAATGTAAAAGTATTTATACTTAAGTACTAAACTAATCGAGCCCAATGCATGCCAAATTACATCCGAACGCTAAAACGTAATTTCCGAACGCAAATTAAAAAAAATCTCCCAAATCAACCTTCATGTATAAAACCTCCTTGCGCAATAGTAAGGTTATATTTTCATAGGAAGTCATAAATAAACCGGTTTCCCTATAGGGGTGAGCTGTAAACAAATTTGCGAGCATTGTTCGGGGTCGCTATGAATACGGGGTAAGATCTTCGTGGGGTTAAGATGTAGGGTGGCTTGTAATTGCCGTGAAAGCAATTCTGGGAAATGTTTTATGTATGCATTCGCTTGCTTATCTGTGATTTTTTGAGTAAGGCTTTCGTGGGACGCTTTAGGGTTCCAAAGTTTGCGTCTGCTCTTTCACCCTTGGAAGTTGGAACCCATCGTGCCCGTTATTGGTGAGTCCAAACGATAAATGCTAGAAAATTTTTTAAAGTCATTTATTCTCAAAAAAGTGAACTTATCTCTCGCTTGAGAACATATAATAAGTAGATACGAAGTAATTCAACTGAACTGATATTATAGGTCGCGTAACGAATCTTTAACGCTGAACGAAACCTGCGCAGAAGTCAAAATAAGGTATCGAGGTGACGGGGCGGCGCGCGGGGCGCGTGATCGTCGGGTGCGCGAGCGTTGATTGGTTGTCCCAGTCGTGTTGTCTTTCTCGCACCAATACGTCAATTACGAACGCGATTTTACCGATGCGCAGCTATTCTCGTCCAGCGCTAAACATAAATGACGCGCACTATAATACCGTCAGATATCATTTAATGTTTTCAAAGCTGCCTGCAGATTGTCTCCGAATACCGTAATAAAAACCCTTTTTGCGGTGTTATTAAATACAAGAATTACCAGCTTTGTAGGAGCTCAAAAAAATGCGGAAATCGCTAAGACTTTAGTCTTGGGTTTGAGATTACTTGCTTTTTTGGGTCGAACGTAGAAATATATTATAATATGTTAAAGATAATATCAGTTATGTTTGAATCCTCAAATAAAAGCATACCTATGTTAGAAAAGTATTAGGTTTATTTTGTTTTTAGGTTTCTAGTAGTTCTAGAACGACTTACTTGTTTTGAGATAAGAGCATTTAAGGCTGTATATCTGCACCCGAAATTCCATTCAAATCTGTAAAGTAGTTTTTACGAGGAATAGTTTAAAACATCTATCCCTTTAACCTTTTGCTATTACGATTAGTGAGGATACGTAAGGTGTAATTATATATAATAATGTATGATAAACAACTTCTTGTATGTCATGCGGTAACAATAAAAACGGTGCAGCGCTAGTCGGATTTTAGAACGAAGGGTTCCGTATTATTTTGGTATAATAATCAATAAATAAATGAAAAAAATGCTGCCATCGAATTTGTACATTATATTTTGAGCGCGTTGCTTTTATCAAAATGAAAAAAGTGCTCTTTAGGTATGTGAGCTCCCTTAAATATTTATTTTGTATTAGAGTATTTATATTAGTTGTTGCGACGACTATCTTTATGTGAATTTGAACTGTTTGACTTCTACAGTTAATGAGTTACCAGCCTATTAACAGACATACTGTGGTCAGTGGTTAGTTATAGAAACAAAAATAATATTCACATCCACAATACAAAAATATAATGTATAAAAAGAAAAAAAAAATTGACACATTGATGGTTGCATATGGAATAGGTCCCGTTTTTATACTTAAGTTACGGAACCCTATATCTGTTACTTAAGCTGAAAAAAAAGGAATTAAAATGTTTTATCTCCAGCCAACAGTAAAGTGGGCAGTAGCTTGCATTATCAGTCAGTGTGAATGAATTGCTTCGTGCGAACCGTTTTTCTGTGATATTTATAATGGTGTCCGTGTTTGCGGTACTTTATAAGTATAGGTGGCAAATATTTATTACATTATGTGGTAAGTTATTTAGTTCTTTTAAAAATAGATCGAAATGTAAATTATTTCAACGAATTAGTCTTTTACTCTCATAAAAACGTCACCTTCTTCATATTTCGTTTAAAAACTTAAGAACCTCTAACAAATTAATATTTGTATATTTACTCATTTGTATATTACTTACGATAGTTAAATAAAACATAAAAAAATATGTCGTCGAATGGAAAACGAAACTAATTTGCTGATAAGTCTTTATTTCTTCATCAAAGAGGTAAGAAAAACGGGAAATTATAATACGTTTTGACATAAATTTTACCTCAACCCTACCTTTGTGTGAAACTAAAGTTAATAAAAGAAAATTTTACCTCAATTGGTAGAATTGAGTTAAAATTTTCAGAAATTAACCTGTGTTATGAAACTTCATTAACCCATAAGATTTTATTTACTTTTTCAAACTAAAATAACATTCAATTTAAAAGTATAGGTACAACAATATTAATTATATTTAAAGCTTTATTTACCACCGGTTGAAGACAGTTTCTTCAGATTTAAGGATGCAGTTTTTAGGGCTTATTGCTGTGATTTCACACGTAAAGTTAGTTTGTTTCTTTAATTTTAATAAATTGTATGGAATATTATGTGGAGTTTTCTACTGCATTAATCTCTTTTATATGTTTAATGTTTATGGTATGTTACTACATGTTATAAATAAATAAATATTATTAAGCTTGACGCAAAATGCTGTAATGTGTACAGCGAGTCTTGTCTGGAAGTGAAAGTTGTGTCACACTCGTGTATCGGATTATTTTACGTGCCATAACTTTAGCATCTTATGCAAAATAAATATTCACTACTAGCTGTTGCCCGCGACTCCGTTCGCGTGGACTTTCATATAAACTTTGACCTCTCCCCCTTCTCCTTTTAACGCATTACAGTTAAAAAGTAGTATATGAACTTCCCTAGGCTTTAGACCATCTGTGTACCAAATTTCGTTTAAATCGGTTCTGTAGTTTTAGCGTGATGGAAAGACAGACAGACAGTTACTTTCGCATTTATAATATTAGTACGGATTATGGGAGAAGTGTGTTTATGACTTATTGATGGGTTAGTGATAACAATCTTATTGATAAGATATTTTTTCTCATAATCCTGATTAGATTCGCTTATTTTGTAATGTTTGTCAAAAATTTAAAGCCACGATTGGTTTAATGTTCGTAGTATATTCCATTGTACGATCATGAAATTTTGTGTTAAAAGTTGGGGTATTTAGTAGTATATAATATTATTACAAAGTAAAGTCTGGCATAATTATTGTGTCATATTTTTTCTGACGACCGCTTGGCGCATTGGTAGCACAACTGCTTTCTGTGCGAAGGGTCGTGGGTTCGATCCCCACACCGAAAAAATATATTTGTAATTTACATTTGTATTTTTATGGGCTCTGGGCGTTGCTATTAATTGTAAAAATGTATTTACAAGAGAAAAGTATGTATAGGTAATTTATTCCGATATATAGTTGCCATAACACAAGCGCTGCTTAGCGTGGAACTATATGGCGCTGTGTATAGATGTCCCGAAATATTTATTATTTATTTATTTAATAATCATCAACAAATTCAACACATCTAAACAAACGATTATATAAAACGAAAATCAAAACAAATCGTCTCCTTCCGATGTTCGGTCTCGCAGATAATGAAACAATCTCATTTTCGCATTGTATTATACCTTGACCACTGACTTTGACTCACTTCACGTCAATGCCAATAATATTTTCCTGTACATATTTAATACTAGCTGTGCCAGCGACTTCGCCCGCATAGAAAAGTGACTTTGGGCAGCATTTTTGAAAATGCGTAACCCGCGCCTACAAACGTTCAGCAAGTTCAACGTGATTCTTTAATTTGCCATAACTTTTTTATTTATCAACCGATTGACATGAATTAAACACTAAATGTTAAGTAAAACTTACCGCAATATATCATTGAAAACACCATTTAGATAGGATAAGCCGTTTCTGAGATTAGCGTGCACAAACAAACAGACAAACAGACAAAAATTCCAAAAATCATTGTTTTGGGTTCTATTGCGTTAATAAAGGTCTCCTGTAATATTTTTCTCATATATCTTCCAAGTACAGACAGCGACTCGTTACGTTTTTATTATAGGTATGTATAGACTAGCTTTTACCCGTGGCGTCGCTCGCATTGAATCAATTAAATAAACATCGAAACTTAAAATGGCTTTTCTTCCTTTTGATACCTGAAAGAATATATGTCCAAAATTGCAAGATAACTTAGT
>DWAJ01005149.1:0-11884 GCA_018238005.1 Eurema mandarina | reverse complement strand
AAATTTCTTTTATGTTAAGGGGAGGTTCCTTTTATAGATCGGACAAGAAACTCCCTGAAGATTCCTGTTTGGAATAATGATAATGCTGGGCTAATGAGTCTTAACATCTTATGATTCAAAGTGGGGAGCGTCAATGTAGTGCACTGCCCGGAGCAAAGTTCCGGGTAGCACTGCTTTGGTTATGGGTTGGCGTTTCTCTTACCATCAGATCCAGCTCGTCTCACCACTTCGTAGAATAAAAAAAAACCTTACCATGGAGGGTCGTAGAATTTGTATAAGACATATCAATAAGTTAATAACCTACAACATATCATTAATACCTATTTAATACTTAATAAAATAATAAATGATATATATAATGTCATAGGACGATCATATATTCTAAAAATAGTATGAAAATTGGCAACTCAAAGCAAATATTGTTCCAACAATACCATTTGTCAATGGTTTAATTTTATAATTCATTTGCATGTCCATGTATAGCTCATAGCTAAATTGACCGCAGTTTTAGTTAGAACCTTATCTATTTTTACTTCAAACGAATCTAACATAATATTTATAACTAGTTGCGTCCCGCGATTTTACCTGCTCTTATGCTAGTATTATACATATTAACAAACCTCTTGAATTACTCTATCTGATTAAAAAAACCGCATGAATATCGGTTGCATAAATTTAAAGATTTAAGCATACATAGGACGGACGAAATGCTATTAACAAAATATTCTATCTATTATATAAAAAATGAATCACAAAATGTGTTGGTAAGCGTATAACTCGATAACAGCTGAACCGATTTACGTAATTATTTTTTTATAATATTCGTGGATGTACGAAGATGGTTCTTAGACAAAAAAAAATAGGTATAGGGTCGGCTTCGGGTAGGATAGGTACAGCGTGAACGAAGTCGCGTTGGGCAGCTAGTAATCAAATACTTAAATCGATGATATTAGTAAAAGAAAACAAAAAAAACTTCAACAGTTTTATCGTCCTTAAAAAATAAAACAAAGCTTGATAAAGGTTATTTTAAAGGAAAAATATATTTCGATGATGTTATCAGTTTATAAATAGTTATTAGTATCTATAATTTAATCTTGGTCCGAAACAGTAAGAAACTCAGGTATACAGCAGATAAGGGCTATAAATATTGTAAATTACGACTATCCAACATAATCTCGGGGCCATAATTATAATTTCAAAATGTCCCAAACTTCGTGCAATCTACGAAGCTGGCGAATAATTAAATTGGCGCAAAATTCATGGTGACGCTCTGAAATAATACTTAATTACAAGGCCCTAAATATTTGTGTGTTCTATCAACAACCGCTTGGCGCAGTGGTAGATCAACTATTTTCTTCGCTTCATACTAATATGTAATACTATTTTATATAAATACTATAATATTTATATATATAAGAACTAGCTGCTGCCCGAGACTCCGTCCGCGTGGACTTTCATATAAACTTTGACGATTATTTAATTAATTTGGTAATAGGATTAAGTTGTAAAAGTGTAAACATCGCGTGTTTTAAAATAATTATTATTAACATTCTGATGAATCTAAATTGACCCTTTAGAAGCGACAAAAAACCTCTATGTCAAATAATTATTATTACCCTAAGTCTAAGTATAAACGCATTTAAAGTTCAACATCAACGAACATAATTTGACCCCTTAGAAAGTAGGACTAGTTAAAGCCGTATAACTTGGAAGTTGAAGACTTATATTGCATTGTTTGTTGTCCGCAAACTGTATCGAGATTAAAGCGGTTTATTTTAGTAGCTTATACACGTTCACTGAGTTTCGTGGATGCTAGGGAATATACGAAAAACAATTACGGAATCGAAATGGGAAAGAAAAGAATCTTTATAAGATTATTTTGTTGACATTCTGTCTGTCCGTCTATCAAGACCTTTTAGGTATTATTATTACATAATATAAGACAAATAAATATAATATGTTTAAATCTTTAAAACTGTTGAACCGATTTTCATGCGGTTTTTTAAATAGATAGAATGAGTGAAGAAAAAGGTTTATATGTGTAATATTTGCTTAAGTTGTCTAGTACAAATCACTTTATAATGATAAGACGATCATTTACATGTCATATTTATTTATAAACTAGCTCTTGCTCGCGACTCCGTCCGCGTGGACTTTCAAATAAACTTTTACCCCCCTCCTTCGCCCCTTATAACCCTTTTTTCAGTTAAAAAGTAGCCTATGTTACTCTCCATCTTTTTTAACTAACTGTATGCCATCAGGTCGATTGATTGCTTAGCTTCGGCGTGTAGGAAGGACAAACAAATAAACAAACACACTTTCACATATTAGTATGGATTTCGATTTAAGACTTTATCGACAAATTCGTATGAGTAAAATATTCAATAATAAATACAATTTGAACTGTATCGATATAGTATGAGAGTTACGTAAAGTCAAAGGTCAGTGACCGCATATCAGATACCTGCAGGACGAAATAACGGTGATTTTAACAACGTTCAGACCAGTTGCATTACTTAACCAGTAATGAGGGCATTCACCCGCTGTGTGGTTAAATTTTGATGATTACAGCTAGCTATAGGTACCTTAATGATTTTGTAATGTTACACTATATTTATATCAAAGCGTGTCCCGTGGATAAAAAGGATAAAATACAGAGGAAGGTTCATATTTATAACACACTAGCTGTTGCTCGCGACTTCGTCCCCGTTGATTTGTTTTTCCATTATTACATCGCTCCTATTAGTCGCAGCGTGATCCTATGTAGCCTAAAGCCTAAAGAATTTTTCAATTCGAACCAGTAGTTCCTGAGATTAGCGCGTTCAAACAAACAAACAAATTCTTCAGCTTTATATATTAGTATAGATTATACCCCTATGTACGCATAAAACTTTAAAAATATGCAACCGATTCTCATGCGGTACATGAATAATATATGCAAACGAGATATATATTTTTCAAATCTCTTTGTTAAATATAAAATTGCATTTCAATGGCTGCCTCTTGTCCTGGGTTACAGTGTCAGAATAACACAAATAGACTTATTGAATTCACTGCTTATAATTAAATTGTGAATTGACCAATTTACCTTTGCATGTCAATATAATATTGTATTTTAATACAATTGTAGCTGCGCTTTTCCTTTCGTAGTTTTCATTCTAGGGAGATAAAAATTCCATGTGTTATTTTAGGGTTATTCAGCATACCATAGGCAAAAAAGTTAACTATCAAACAGTATTTAATACAATTGTCAATAAACACTTTAAATTTCAAAATTTAACCAGAATTTAACGGTTCAGAAATGAAATGAAAACTATAGATTGTTTATCACAATATGTGGACGTAAAAACGATTCAAAATAAATTGATTAGTTACAGCTTGTTTTTAACGGCTCTAACAAACGGTAGCTTATATATTATATAAAATTATTTTTTAGAATTTTCCTGGATGTTTAAGTAGCGTCACGAATGTTTAGCACTGGTGACTGGACGAGAATAGAATCGGTATATCGCGGTAGAATCGCGCTCGTAATTGACGTATTGGTGCGAGAAAGACAACTCGACTGTGGAACCAATCAACGCTCGCGCACCCGACGATCACGCGCCCGGCGCGTCGTGCCGTCGCCACGATACCTTATTTTTGACTTCTGCGCAGGTTTCGTTCAGCGCTAAAGTTTCGTGACGCTCCTTAAACATCCAGGAAAATTCTAAAGAAATAATTTTGTAAATCGGTTCAGCTGTTATCGAGCTATGCACTTTCCAACACATTTTGCGATTCATTTTTATATTATAGATTGAATAACATTTCTCCTTCAATTTAGAATGTAGGTGAACCCTTAGTCTATCTGTATTGAACTAATACACCCATAATTAAGTGGGCAATTGTTAAAATACTGGTGCGAAATTATAAGATTCAATCATAAATTGTTCTCCTACTTGTTGGTGCTCATTATAAATAAATTAATAAATAAACTACGCTAGATGTAACACTATTGTTTCTAATACGTCATATTATTTTGAATCACCGGTTTCGAGAACACAGAACTAACTTGTAGTCCAGTTATTTAAGCTTAAATTAGGTAAGAATCTCGGAATTCGAGATACCCTATAGCTGTAAGTCTGTAAATAGTTGTATATTGACACCCTAAAAGTTGTCTCAAAACCTACATATGGTAGGGTGTAAGCAACTATTAAATTTCAAGGTCAAAGTTTACAAAAATCGTTTTTTTTTTTGGAAATATCTCATTATTATTAATAATATTAATTTACAGACTTACAGCTGGGTATCTCGAATTCTAAGGTGAACTTACTAAAATGACTGGACTATTCAATCATCCGCCTTGTCGTAAAAACAAACAAAAAAATAATCCTCAACGATATAGAAACATCAAATAATATATCAAGTGTTTGTCATTAATATTTCCTTATTCGCAAATCCATTAGATACGAAGATCTATTATTATTACTCTGACATCCGTACTTATATAAAAAATACGAAGAAAATCTGTCCGTTTGTCACACTTGCACTGAACTACTAGAAAACTACTGAACCTAGAATTAATGATATTCTATGTATAAAGTTCTTTAGAATTGTAAATTTTATATATTTTAAAAGATGATTTTTCCCCCTTTTTTGGTAAAAAGTGTGGGACCCGTGCGAGTTCTTACGCCGGTTCTTCTCGCCGGGTTAGTTCCCGAACCGGTGGTAGCACCATGTAGACTTTCTGAAGGTATTTGTTTTCAAATTTATTTAGAAAATAAACATTTCATTTCATTTCATTTTATTTCCTTTGACTTTGTAAAAAGTGAAATATATCCTTACTCAATAAGTCTACATGTGGTAACTCTTTCAAATAGTCATACTATTACAAAATAATTAAATACTGTACTTTATGAAGTACATAAACAGTTGTTCCACAGATATTTAATATGAAATTATGAAATAATAAAAATGCGAGTCGAACCGGGACGCATAGCCTGTATATATAATGCTTACAATATAAGAACGCTTATTAATGGAAAAATAGAGGAAGATAATGAATGCTTACTCGTATAATATGTTATGCCTGAGTAATTCCATACTAATATTATAAATGCGAAAGTAACTCTGTCTGTCTGTCTGTCT
This sequence comes from Eurema mandarina, assembly GCA_018238005.1. Taxonomy (NCBI): domain Eukaryota; kingdom Metazoa; phylum Arthropoda; class Insecta; order Lepidoptera; family Pieridae; genus Eurema; species Eurema mandarina. The sequence goes on along the minus strand of DWAJ01005149.1, from coordinate 6,760 downwards.
TTCCATCACGTTGAAACTATTAAACCAATTAGAACGAAATTTGGTACAAAGGTAGTTAAAAGTCTGGGAAAGGTCATAGGTTACTTTTTTTTTAAATCAACCCCCAAAAAAGTTGCGCGAAGCGTTGACACTTTTATAATTTAATGTACTGCAATTTGGTACACAGATGGTCTAGAGCCTGAGATAAAACATAGGCTACTTTTTAACTGAAAAAAAAGGTTTATAAAAGGGGAGGGGGGTCAAAGTTTATATGAAAGTCCACGCGGACGGAGTCGCGGGCAACAGCTAGTGTATATATAAAACAGAACAACCAGTCAATTGTATGTGAGCAGAAATATAAAGATTATAATATAAGAAATGGTTAAATAATAATCTCAATAACAACTTACTATATTCTTGTTCAAAATTTTAACTTATTTTTTGCCAATATTTTAGATGATATTTTTGCTATGTATATAACTTGCAATGGAAATGGGTTGCTATGGTGTGTGTGTGTGTGTGTGGGTTTGCGAGAGAGAGAAAGAGAACTTTTTACACAATATTGTCAAATACATATTTTCCCACTATGGGTTTTTTGCACCGTTAAGAAAGCAGTTATGTTATCACTACACCGATACATTACGTTAAATTGGTCATTAGAACTGTAATTTCTAGAAAATGAATAATTACAGAAATTGCTTAAGGCATTTCGGTTGTTAGTTAATGAATAATTTATGAATCACAACTCATTAATTAAGGAAATGTGTCGCAATTGTGATTCATTGAATAACTCGATGGATTTTTACTTTTAACTTTTTGAATATTTTTTTATGAGATGGTCACTACCTAACTTAAGGTTTATTGCCAGTTCTTGACTGAAGTAGCTGCATTGATTTATCTTTAATTTTGTAATGCCATGACGATTGACAAGTGTTACTGTAGCCTAGATAATAAATATTATGTTTGACTTTGATTTTAACTGAGTATAAAGTTGCTAGAGTTAAGTGACCTTTAATGCTCTTAAACAGCCTTAAATGCCTTATTAACTATTGCTCTAGCTATGTTACACATATTTTTTGGGTATCTTGAATCAATTACGCAGCGCACGCATAAGAAGCCCAAGAATGTGAATAATTTCAACTCCTATTATTAGCTTCAAGCCTACCTCGATAAATGGACTATCCAACTCACAATTACTTTTTCAAATCGAACCAAGTAGTTCTTGAGTTAAGCGCGTTAGAATAAACTAAGACTATACTATACTTAATATTATAAAGAAGTAAAGTTTGTGTGTTTGTTATTGTATCTCGAGATTTACTGAACCGATTTTAAAAATTCTTTCACCAATAGAAAGCCGTATTATTGTTCAGTGTCATAGGCTATATAAAAAACCAAAAAGGATAATTAACATTATGTCCAACGAAACACGGGTCTGTTAGTTTTTAATATTGGTGTCTAGATTAAACAAGGCGCTATCAGCAGATCGGATAAAGCGAGTTAATTCAGTAGGTATGCCGTGACCTTGGTAGCTGTAGTGATCGCTAACTCGCCGACACAGACGCTTAACGTGACCGAGGCGTCTGACTCAGCTAGTAATAACATGTACATTATGTTTACTTGCACTGGGATTATACCCTGACGTTGCTTGGAAAAATATACATACTAATATTATAAATGTTAAAGTCGGTTTCACGCAAAAACGGCTGGACCGATTTAGTTGAAATTTGGTATGTTGATTATCACCTATTTTACACATAGTTTTTATATTTAACTAGCTGTTGCCCGCGACTCCATCCGCGTTTACTTTCATAAAAAAATTATTCCCCTGGAAACTGGATAAAATCCTATGTCCTTCTCCAGGTTCTAAACGACATCCCCACAAATTTTCAGCCAAATCAGTTGAGCTGTTATCGAGTTATAAGTGAAGTAACTAACACGACTTTCTTTTATATATTATATAGATATATCCAGGTATTGCCCCGGGAAAGGAAAGAACGCGAGTAAACCCGTGGGGTATAGCTAGTGTTTCATATGTGATGTCGGGCCAAAGAAGGTTTGTCTCTTAGTAACTTCCGCTCATGATAAGTCGCTAACCTTAAGGATTCACGAATAATTTGCCTTTATAGGAATGAAATAGGGAAGGACAAGAGAGAACTTTGACTTTCTTCTTGACTTTGACTTTGAATATATCTTCTTGAACTAAATTGTGAACTGTAAAGGAAAATTTAGTATATTGCGATGAAAATGCTTCTTTAAAATGAAATACTTATTCTTTATTTTTATAAATTTAAATTGTAGTGTTTGCTTCTTATAAATGAAAAACTTATTCTTTTTAATAAATATTAATTGTAGTTTTTTGGATTTTTTGTAAACAAAAATAAATTGTGTTAAAAATAAATATTGCAACAAAATTACTCAGCTTCTTTTTAAGTGTGCTAATTAATTCGAATGAATAACATACATATATTTTTAAATACTTAAATATTTATTTAATTATTTTTATTACCCATAGTCGTTCTGTTTTCCCAATTATAACATGATTTCAAACATCAAAACTAACTTATTTTAAGTATATTTTTTGCTTTCTTTCATAAATTGAGACTTTGACACGAATCTCGTACGTCATAAGAATCTAATTATTTATTTTTCGCTTTAAAATACCCCAAAATTACGGGAATTAGGAATAAAAAATCCTTTACGTCCAATTATTTTGTAACTACGGATTCACTTTCGAGATTTAAATGTTTTACGCCCTGTAAAATCTTATGCTCCACATAGAATTAATTAATTTTTTTTATACGTAATAATAACGTAAATATAATTTGTAATAATGTTTAATTTAATATAGTACATATTAAAGCTACATAGTTAAGTTTTAAAACGATAGGAAACTCAATAATAACTCTAATAGTCAGTTAAACAAGTATTAATTTGGTTTGAAGCAATGAATGATTTGTCTAGAATAAGGCAAAGTTAATGTTCGCAGATATGCCACGCGGTATACTAGCCATTGCTCGCGACTTCGTCCCCGTCGATTTCTTTTTCCATTATTTCTTCGCTCTTATTAGTCGCAGCGTAATGTTATGTAGCTTAAAGCCTTTCTCGATAAATTGTCTATTCAATAAAAAAATAATTTTTCAATTCGAACTAGGAGTTCCTGAGATAAGCGCGTAACAAACAAACAAACACTTCGTCTTTTTATATTAGTTTAATATGTCTTGTAGTTTTGCTTGTGTAGAATCAAATATCAAAATGCGAGACTTGTCTGTCAGGATCGAGACTACCTCTGGACTAAATTTTGTCAATTTTGCCTCAGTGGTTTAGGGTAGCTATCTACTCTGTGAATGGGTAACAGACATACAGATATAATACGATGTATTTTTTCGTTACTGGTTTTTATTTTAAATAAGGTATTTTGACATAACTTCACAGGAAGCTTCTTTAATATCCAGAAGAATATGGGGGAAAATACATTTCAGAAAGGAAATTCATAATTGTTTTACTAAGAAAAGTTAGTGAAAATGTAAAAATAATCCTCTACCTAATTTTATAATTTATTATTTAATGGAATACGGTTTAAAATAATTGCCCGATTCACGGTACAATTATTACAATAGAATCACATCGAACTTATAAAACATTCGTGAAATATTAATTTCCAATATCCTTGGAGTAAAATTATATCAACGTCAGAACAATTGAATATTCACAATAGGAATAGTTGTATAAATTATTTAGTCTATCCTATACCATCGCTTAACTATTATTTAGTTAGCATGATATTATATGAGCTATGCAGTATAATGACGTAATTAACATTGTATTTAAAGTGGTGTTTATTCAGCTCTAATCGCCCTGTTTCTGGAAGAAGCCAGAAAATGTCATACACGCACCCATCTTGACTTAATAGTGTCACTCTATAAAAATACTTTCATCTTTATGTTTTCTCTGAAGCGCCGACCGGCTCGCGGCTACCTATGCGTGTCGCATCTGAAATGTTGCTCTTCGTGCGTCACAGCGGCTAGTGCAGCGATGCGCTCGCCTCGGTACCCCCCACCACTTCTATAAAGCCTACACCTCCTACGGAGCCGGCAGTTTTTTTACCGCACCGGTGAAGCACGCACGTCAATATGTCACCGCGATTGTTCGCGATTTTTGCCCTATTCGCTATCGCCGCGGCCCTCCCGGCCGGCGATAAGCCCACGCATCCGATAACGACGACAGAGGACTTCGAGGACGACGCGCCATGGTTCTCCTTCCCCAAATTCCCGTTCATGAACTTCTTCTCGCCCATCTGGAACCTGTTCCCCTCCATCGCCGATTTTGGCCCCAAAATCGAAGTGGACGACAAGAACTTCAAAGTCATCGTCAACGTGAACAATTACAAGCCTGACGATTTGAAGGTGGAGGTCAAGGGAGACTTTATCTTCATCCAAGGATCGCACGAGGCGAAGAAGGATGACCACGACCTGATAGCTAGCCAGTTCTTCTATACCTACACGATGCCGGCTAACTCGAGCGCAGCGGATGTGTCAGCTAAGATGTACACGGATGGTGTATTGGAAGTTTTGGTGCCATTGAATGGGGAGAGCGAGGAGAAGGTGGAAAAACGCGTAGTTCAGATCGGCGACGCTGGTGTGCCATACAACGCAGATAAGGAAGCGACTACTCCAGGTAGCGTGGAAGATAAAAAGGAGCCCACGACAGTTCCCGAACGGGAGCCCACCACCAGCCCAGCTCTCACGAACGAAGCCGAAAACAGCGCAGCCAACGAAGTCCAACCTTGAGTGATATCTAGTATAAGTATGTATTTATAAATCAGTATTTTAATAAATCCCTTTTTGTATACGGAGTGTTTTATTTGCTTGCGCACATGACGCAATGAGGCGAGTCGTTGTTTATGAATCAGTGTTCACGTTTTAAGGTTAGAAGTTTCTAGACCATGTTTTGTTTGCAGTTAATCGTTTGTTTACAATGTTGTCTTACTAACGTTACTAGGTACTTGCAGAGCACGACTTTTGTTAAATGTATGATGATTTTGGTAATAACTTTTGTGATTTATTTCAAGGTCAGCGATTGTCTCATAGAACAAATAGCCTTTACAAACATATTTATAATTTGAATACGCAAATAATAAGATTCTATTAGCCACTTATGTTTTTGTAATCTTATTCGGTCCAATGTTTATCTAGTAATATTTTGATTACAGAAGATCAAAGAGAATCTATTGCGTGCTGGAATGCGTTTTATCGTGTTCACTACATATACATACTCGCCGATACATGATGTGCATTAATGACAAATCCTATTAACATAACCTCTTGTCTTGTTAGCGGGAAAATTCTGCATTTTTCTCGGTATTGAAGTAATTTACAAGTCATAGTATTTATATATTGATACTGTTGCTTTGTTGACTTGAAGCAGAGTTTTGGAAATTAAAATTATCGGAAAAAACTTTGATAAATAATTGTTTTCCCTATAAATAATAGAACTTAATATTATACTTCTAATCATTATATTTGTAGGAAAAAATTGTGTGAGATTATTTCTAGAATTTTGGAATGTACTTGGAAAATGATTTTATTATTATTCTTCAAATATAACCACGGTTTTTTCTTAGAATCTCAAAAAACACGAAAAAATAAGATTAGTTCGCAAAATAAAACAATATTAAATTATTTGAATTAACTTCTATAAAGTGTATTACAATTAAACATCACCAGGTCGAGGAAGCCATGTTAATTGCCGTGAATTCATTGTGTTTTTGCGAGCGCTAATACTTATTGTAGTCTTGTTTTTAATTACACTTTAAAGTTAGTTCCTTAAACGCGATGTCGCCTGTTCTAACTTGAATAATTAGTACTATTATTAATTAATTTACTTCTGAAAACTCATTGCAAAATACGTATTGTAAAAGATAGCCAATTTCTGATAGTAGTAGAAACTGATTCTAAATGTAGTTTATTTATATAATAGTTTTTGATCTAGTCTATTTAAAAAGCAAAGTTTCGTATAATACGCATTTTTTTTATAGATGATGATGATTAAAAGACATCTTACTCAAAACAAATATATGTAAGACAGAACTAATAATGTCAAACATCTCTAATCTAATATAGGTTTCACTTATATCTAAGTAAGCTCTAATATGAACTATAAGTAGTGTCAAGAATCTTTAGCGCTGAACGAAACCTGCGCAGAAGTCAAAAATAAGGTATCGAGGGGACGGCACGGCGCGGGGCACGTGATCGTCGGGTGCGCGAGCGTTGATTGGTTTTCCCAGTCGTGTTGTTCTTCTCGCACCAATACGTCAATTACGAGCGCGATTCTACCGATGCGCAGCTATTCTCGTCCAGCGCTAAACATCCGTGACGCGACCTATACAAATTAATAATTCCTTACACACCTAATAACTTAGAAAATACTAGAATCTGCGAAGATGTGACCTCTATCCGTTGCGATAAGATGTAACATAGTAGGCTTTTAGTCAGTACAAATCTGAAAGGAGCATCGGTTATGTTTTCATATGAAGCATGAATGTATGAGGATCGTATGAGAATATCCTTCTAGATTAAGCGAGGTTTTAAATCTAACGTATATTATAAGTACTATATTAAATATAGTCACTGTCTATTTTAGGAGCCACTGAAAATCAGCGTTGGAGCTGTTCGCAGCTCCAACACATGCTGAGTGGCTTTCCTCTTCCAGAGCAATACTGTTTTTTCCCCTTTCCTGTGTTTTTTATTTGTTTACTTCACGTGTGTATTGTTATACTTATTTT
>DWAJ01005148.1:0-11885 GCA_018238005.1 Eurema mandarina | reverse complement strand
TTTTTAAATAATATATGTCGCAGAGAGTGACGTCGTAGTAGTTCTAGCGATGCCGAGGTAATGATTGTTTGCTTTTTGATGGCTCTTTCTTAGGTTCTTAATAAGTAAAACTTCAGAGTATCATAATAACGGCGTATAATCTGCTCCAATTACAAATAATCCAATATCCTTATTTTCATAATGCTGACGTTTTTTATAGCAATTGAAAGATCCCACACAATTCTTTTAAGTTTGAATTTAAACATTCTAATAAACCAAGGAGGTTCGACTAATCAATCAATACATATAATAAAAACGTAACGAGTTGCCGTCTGTACATGGAAGATATATGAGAAAATTTTTTATAGTAGACCTTTATTAATGCAATAGAACCCAAAACAATGATTTTTGAAAATTTTGTCTGCTTGTCTGTTTGTTTGTGCACGCTAATCTCAAAAACGGCTTATACTATCTTGATGGCGGATGGATGGATATCATTGGAAAATGATATATTTTGGTAAGCTTAACTTAACATTTAGTCTTCGATCTTAACATTTCGATCGGTTGATAAATAAAAAAGTTATGGCAATTTAAAGAATCACGTTGAACTTGCTGAACGTTTGTTGGTGTGGGTTAGGCATTTTCAAAAATGCTGCCCAAAGTCACTTTTCTACGCGGGCGAAGTCACGGGCACAGCTAGTTAAATGATATTGCAATAGTTTTAATCTATCTTGATTATTCTTTTCGTCAATCTGATCCGATATATGTTATAATAGTGTACTCAAATTTTTGAATAAATAAAGTGTGGAAAACCATGTTTGGTCCTTTTTTTGAGATATATCCTCCTAATATTATAAATGTGAAAATTTGTGAGAATGTATGTATAGATGTATGTTTGTTATTCTTTCACGCAAAAACAGCTCTACCGATTTAGTTGAAATTTGGTATGTAGATAGGTTAAGCTGGATTAATAAATAAGACTACATTCCGGTATTGCCCCCTACTACCCAAATAAAAACATAAAAGTTAACGTCTACAACATATATTTACAGATACAAAATAGTTTTGTATTTGTAAATTGCTAGCACAGATTAAACAACCCCATTCAACTCTTCCAGCGTGTCTATGGCGGACGTGACGTCATCCCGCAGCTCGCCTGCGCCGGACGCGTGCCCGGACTGCGATACCGGCGCTTCCGTCACTTCCGATTTGCACAAGGTACGATATTCCATAGATTATACATTCTATATATATCTGAAGCTTTATTCTATAGAAAGAAAGAAAGAAACATTCATTCCAGAGCACATACTACATCTATCTATACATATAATAAAAATGTAACGAGTCGCTCTCTGTACATGGAAGATATATGAGAAAAAATATTATGGGAGACCTTTATTAACGCAATAGAACCCAAAACAATGATTTTTGAAATTTTTGTCTGTTTGTTTGTGCACGCTAATCTCAGAAACAGCTTATCCTATCTATATGGGATTTTTAATGATATATTTTGGTAAGCTTCACTTAACATTTAGTGTTTAATTCATGTCAAGCGGTTGATAAATAAAAAAGTTATGGCAATTTAAAGAATGACGTTGAACTCGCTGAACGTTTGTTGGCGCGGGTTAGGCATTTTCAAAAATGCTGCCCAAAGTCACTTTTCTACGCGGGCGAAGTCGCTGGCGCAGCCTTAATTATAAAATAACTATTAAATCATTTCCATATACTAAATGAAAATGCGTATTACTTTGTGGAAAGCAAATTTATTTTTTGCTTTTTAGTTTGAAGTCGGTTTATTTTTTGTTAAAAATTATTTAATACTACGATACCGATGGTTTATAGATATCTAGGTACTTTATGAGGTGTATGTATGAGGTGTCAACATAATATATGTTTTATTTGCTGACTTGCTAAGTATGACAAACAAGAGAAATTCTATATAATGGTTAGTTTATATAAAAAAATTCAAACATTTTTTTCTTAGTTTTACTGACATCGATTTTTGAATACAACTTAAGGTAAGAGCTATTTAGAATATTCATATAACTAAATATTATACTAAGAGTGTACTGTAGGTGACTAAATTACCTCTGGTCGAGTTTTCTTTTTCATTCTATATTCTGGTTTTCATTAAATTCATTACTCCTTTTCTAAAAGCTGACAACGCAATAGCTTACCTTCTATCTAAAATAATTGTCCCGATCCTTTTACTTAGGACTACATACCATAATTTTCACATCAAGTCACGTCCAGTCGCGGTGAATCCTTGTAAAGTTTTATTCGTGTCGACGGTGTCCACTAGCAGGAGAAATTATTTTTAATTAAACTAGAAATTAAGAACGCCTGAGATGTTTCAATAGACGAAGCAGAAAACGTTCCGGGTTTATTGCTGTATATTATTTCAATTAGTTAACTAAATAGGAGATAGCAGAATATTTTGTATTAATTAATTGTGTGACTTTTCTTAGTAAGCGTTTATATTGCTCTTTTAAACAAGGAGCCACTTTGACCTATTTGTATGGTATATTATTGTGGTTATTTATTTTTTCAAGTTACATTATTTTGCTCAAAAGGTATTTAATTAATGTATCTATTATATATTTATTATATCAAATCATAGTAAGAAATGTTTTAAATATTTTTTAAAATTATATTGAAATTTGAAAGTGATTTTGTTAGTGACGTGTGGAGTGAGTGTGGAAGATCAGTATTTATTATTATTGATTTATATAAGTAAATACTTATATTTTAGAAATTCAAATCCGTATTTACATATGAGGATGGGTCGAAAGATAAGTATGGATAGAATTTTTGCTATAAAAATCTAAAAAGTTCAACCGTTCGAGTATCTTACATAAACATATTACAATAACGGTTCGTTACGACGCAAAAAAATTACACACAAACAAACTTTCCAACCACAAGGACTTAGATACAAATTATAACAAATACACAAATTACGAACGAGACTTCCCATATAACTTCACGCTGAAACATTCAAAACGAAAAAAAAAACAAATTTCACAAAATATAATTGAAATTTGTTACTCAAGTCTCAACTTCGGTTCGTCAGAATACTTTCGCGTTACAAATTGACTTTCTTCAAAGTGGATCCATTTATTTCCTACTTAGCGGATAGACAATTCATTTTTCTTATATTTATTCGTTTTTATGCGTCACGTTCGTTTTATCTGCCTCGGTTACGTGGGCGATGGTAATGCGAGCAAGCAGACTGAATTTTAAGTTACCCGTATATTATTACGAATGGATAAAGGGGTATAGAGTTTCAATGTTCCGAAGTAATATGACGTTGGGTAAAGGTAACGAAACGACTCACTATGTGAATATTATATTACATTTGTAGGTAATAAAGAAAACAGATCATACTATACAATACGTGGATACGGAACATTATACATTGAATGTATTATATTGGTTTACATAAAATTATATAGTACTATACTAATTAACAAAAGAACGATGTAATTATAATATTGAATTGGCTGTTACATCTCATGTGTTATACTACGTCATACAAAATATCTTTAAATAAAAATACAGATATTGTTCCAAGAATCCATCCGAATGTTTTGCCTTACATCAAAATATTTTCACTTATAATGATTTCGTTGAAGTTCATCTAAAATATTAAATATTTAAAGGACAACTCTTCAGCGTATAAATATTCTCCCTACTCAATATGGATAAGTAAAAATGGAATAGGATTTTTATGCAAGTACAAAAATGATATAAAAATGTGTGTTCGGATCATCGTAAAAGTTTATGTGAATGCTAAAACGTGTTTTATATTTGTAGTAAAACCTATCAGGGGAGGCAGGCGTATTAAACGACTTGATCCAGTAGTCTCGTGTCCGACAAATATTCGCTCAGATAGCTACGAAATATTTTGCTTGAATATAATAGCTTAGTATTCGTCTAACAGGGATAAGCTTAACCACAAGTGAAGAATCGCTCTGGTAAATAAATCTTTATTGTGAGGTTATTATTTTGACAGTTGTAAGAATACATAGTTTAATACTTGAAGGCCCCTCCTTCATAAATGGCTTTACATTTTTACAATCTTAGGTTTTATCCATATAGTATATATGACGTGGGTAGTCGGGAAGATCAACGTTCGCGATATTAATAAAATATTTCATGACACAATTAGTTCGTTCTTTTATTAATTTCATGATAGTAAGTCAGAGCTTATAATTTTCAATGATTAGCAAAGTATCACCGGATTTAAAACATTCAACCGGTAATGGCCGCCAAAGAGTATGTTATCACTATGGCCGCCTCCCCAGCGCTCGGTGTTATGTCAGTTGTCAAAATCCAAATGTCATGTCCTAGTCAACTGAAATTGATTGGCATAGTCTATGCGTCAACATACTTATATTTTCCTTAACAGCGAGTAAGCTTACAGACTGTTATTTATTTCTTTAAAAATTATATATTTTTATACGTGCATGTAATATTTGCATATAATATCATTGCATATCATCCCTTTATCGTAAGAACCAACAGCATATTTCAGCTGCTAAAGAAAACATATTAATAGTACTATAGCAATTAAAGCAAGTTATCGATGCTCTGAGCTTTCAGGAATTACTCAACCACGTAGCTCAAAGAAGCGTTTCAAGAATTAATTAAACGTTATAACTGAAGCCTTATCTCGAAGTATAAAATTAAATTGCATCTCAAGCCCCAGATAACTTGACAGCTTATTCAAGTTGGAACAAATGTAATTCGTCAAAGTACGCCGAGGTGCGAAGTGGTACATTTGTGGATTTGTTTGATAAAATAAAATTGCCGAGAGTAATCAGATTTTGTGAGGCGAAAACAAGGTTTATTTGCTTTACTTTGTTTTTGGATTTCGTAGGCTTTTGCGATTCATTGTTTGGAATAATTTTTACATTTGTAAATTGCTTAATCCGGTGCGGACTTTTTTAGGAAGCATTAAACTTTTAAAAGCAAACGCACACATTGGGTCGCAAAACCGGCTTGATATTTTAATCTCGAGGTAGCAAAACAAAAGCGTTCCGCTAAACCTTGGCAAGCTATTTATGCATATGTCGATTTGTTCCATTATAAATGAAACAATAAGTATTTTAGGAGAAAATATTGAATTTATTTTGCACTTCACACAAATTTTACGTCTGCCATAGTTGGCATTTTTTAATGAAGAGGGTTGCTAGTACAAAAATGAAAAACTGCTCACAAAATTACCTACCAATGTTACAAGTTTATGGTAAATTAATATAATTAATTTAACAAGTATCAATACAATCAATATGAGCGACCGGTTCGCACCAAACAGCGCGATTTAATTTTACTACATAAATTAATGTGAAAATGAAATAGTGGGTACGTTGTTACCGAGTCGATTACACGGGACCGCGTTTTACCGCAATGCACCATTTTGCCCAAATGAGCCGTGACAGATGACAGATTTGATATATCTACTCTATTGATCTATAACTAGCACTATAATTTTAAAAATTATAAAAAGGTATAACCTTTTATTTGCCTTCAGGACTCTAAATATTCTTAACTCCCAAAAGCATAAATATATATTTACTATTTCACTGAATGATGCACGCAATAGTGCAAAAATATGTAAAATAAAATTTCAAGTGATTGTATTTTTTGTTGAAAAAAATGTTAGCGCGTATATACAATCTCGAGAGAAGATAGAAGATTATGACTGTTGTCGGATTCAAACCAACTAAAACCTCACGGTGTTCAACTCTCACTTTGGGCTTTGGCATTTAACCCAACTGCGCTACAAAAAAAAACATCTTATTTTTTTACCCAATACTATATAAGTGATTCTTGGTAAATTGTTATGCTAGAAATACCAAGAATCACTTAACAGGTGCTCGAATATGATATGAGTATCACATCCGCCTCCATAATTCTTTTATTAAACGTTTTGTAGGTGGGAATTTACCTCAAATTATTCTTAGCAATAACGCTGTCCCACAATCTGCCCACTTCTCATTTTATCACCGCCAAATCGATATTGGAATAATTTATTTCTGAAGCTACAAATTAAATATTTCTGAACGAAGGTGGAGTTATTTCAATTGCAAAGCGTCTCTTGGATGAGTTCAATTTGATTTATTCGCTCATTTAGTTTCATTTCAGCTAAACGAGTTTGACACAAATGAATTAATTTAATCACAATAATACGATAAATATACGTATAATGACTGTTATTTGAATTGCTGAGGGTTGGGTAATCCTTCTAATACTGTTATATGGGTAATTGGTTTAATTTATTTTACTGTCATTGTTTTGATGCTGTTGTTTCAAATTAAGTTAATTAGACTTGCATTATATACTTTGACAATATAGAACTCTTATAATAATAATTTTATAAAAATGATATAAGACAATTTTTTTTTGTTTCACGTGAAATAAACAATTAATAGGTCTTAAATGCTTAATCGCTTTCAGAATAGGCACTTTGTAAAAATTTATTTAAATTTTTTCTAAGATAAACGTGGAACAATATTAGTACATAATAGAATTATTTCTACGCTTCGAGCTAGCTAAACTAATGTGTAATACAGTGTTAGGTCGAGTACAATATTTTTCTCTGTCACATTGCTTTCTGGTCGATCCTAGATTCAGACGTGATCCACATTGTAATATGTAAGCAAGATTTATCTTGCTCAACGACTTGGCCTGAATATGTTATTTTAATATTTTTATTATTTAAAATGAATACGACTTACTTAAACTTAGTCATGTTCAATTTATAATTATTTATACTTCAATTTAATATAAATATTACAGATTTTCCACCAGAACAATCTTAGCTGTTTTAAGCATTTAAAAATTATCTTTATAAAGAATAAAAACTAAACGAGTCGAGTCGAGTCTAGAGGCAGTTAAGGGATAAAAAATAAAATAAATATTCCACTACGACGAAACAGCGACCCTTTTCAAAATAATAGGAAAAGTCTGTGAAAAAATTCCCCCGGCAACCACGCTAGCTTCCGTGTTCACATTAGCTGATTCTTTACTTGGAAACTTTTAAAAAGTCGCAAGCCTAATTCCCTCGCGTAACGCGCCTACAAAACTTTTACATTTAACTTTCGTCAAACCTCGGTTATATGAAGTGTAACTGCAAAGTGCGTCCCGCCTAATGACTGGCGCTCTGCTAATTTACTAGGGCAAGGGTTTTTATTGACTTGGAGATTTATATAATACGCTCGTGGAATGAATGGGTTTACGCTGGTGAGGCTGATTGCTCAATAGGCGTGAAGAGGTACCATCTTAAATGCCATTGGTGTATTTCCTAAACCTTTTATGTAATAACTTTTGCATACAATGTTTTGTGTCATACGAGGACTCTAGCAAGCACAATCAGCTGGTTTCATTGCTTTATCGAGCAAATCGAAAGCGACAGGTAATATAGTTCAAAATCAAATGCTACTTGATTCCGAGACAAGGTAATATACAAATCAATCAAATATAATAAAATACATCTCTTTTTAAATATAACTTTTTAAAGAAAAAGCTACAGTCACCAAGGACATAAGACAAATTTTAAAACAAAAATAATAATAAAACCTTACATTGTTTGTAGGTTTAAGACACAAAATTTATCGAAGTTTAAAAAAAATGAGAACAAGATATGTTTTTAACAATGTAAAAGAAACTCTTTCTCTTACATTGTTAAAAACATAACTTGGGGAAATAAAAACTATGTGCCTAGTTATGAATAAAAATTAACTATTTATTCTTCCCTTAACATCCCTTTACCCATAGAGTAAACACAAGTATAAAACGAAATAGTAACTCACGCCACAAAACAGGACTAGACAACCATTTGTTATCTTAACCCTCAGAGACGTTACGGTAAATAACGTTAATATTACATTATTCTCTTAACTTTCCATATACAATTTATCATAACAAATGACGCGGTGGAAGGGATCAGACGAAAGCAGTCGCTTCTCATCATTTATCATATAAAACATAACGATTCATTGAGCTGTAATAAATAATGGCTATTTTAACTTGGTTTTTTCCGGCACGTTTTGGGCCGCCGCATATTGAAGCGCTACCATATTTTCTCACTCATTAAAGTAAATCGTGTACGTCTCCTAATAAAGCACATGATGTAAAGTTCTTGTTGTTGTCTCTAGAACAACAACAAGGATTATAATATAATATAGTGAGTAACGGAATATGTTGTTAATAAAATAAACACGGAATTAACATGTATTTTAATAAGTTATCCATTCAAAAGTATATTTTCATACGTTACTTGCAGACATAATTATGATTTCGTAGACATGACAAACTTTTGCAATTAGCGAAGTTAAGGTGTATTTTTAATACACATACAATATATTTATTTTTTATCGAAAGTTGATTGTTTATATTCAACTTTAATACCGTATTGTAAATTTTTTAAAATGTCACGAAGGTTGCTGCATATATAAAACTTTTTCCCAAACCTTTTTGTATTCCAATTCTTTAAATTACTGCAGTAAAATAAAAACAGAATTTGTCGTATATCAGACAGAGTGATTCTCATAAAAATGGCGCCGTCCGCGTCCGAAAAATATATTTATTCGGGAATCGAGATACGTTGTATTTCGACGCACAAAACCTGTAAATCAAAGTAACGAAGCTATTTGTAGCTCGACATTTGGCTATTTTTCCTCTTATCAAGGCTGTTTCTTTTCATGCTTGTGTAAATAATGATACGATTTTTTAGCCTTCGACAAAGTTACGAGTTACAATGTTATATATAGATCTCCTGTGTATGTAAATTATTCGTTTGTTTAAAATGTTTGCTTAGAATTGATATAATATCACTCAATAGACCTAAGAAAAGGTAACGAGAGAAAAGTAAATCGAAAATGTATTGTTCTCATTCCAATTAGCTGTCAACTTTACTAAATGACTCAACCTAACAATACATAGGACATATTAATACAATCTTTATGATATGAGTATGTGCAACCAAATATAATGTCTCTCTACTTGATGTCCATATGTAGGTATATCACGTCTCAATTTTTTCAATAACACATTCAACGTCGCCAGTTGTTACATGATAAATTAATCCGTGTATCGATAGCTCTCCTCTGAAATACAACGTGCTACGGCCGTATAACACTTGTTTTCAGATTAAAATAGAATTTTAGCTGTTACAACCAGTTTCACCGATGGGCATATATTTTACGATTGACGTATCGATGCACAATGTTTACACGCATTTAAAATAAAAAAGCAAAACGCCTATCAACACGTATTTTTACTATAACGTTGAAAAATAGCCTTTTGTTATTCAATTTAAAAAGCAGCTGGCAATTTTATTTTTTTACATAAACGTATTTAGAACTTAAGTAGATAAATAAACTAGACTTTTGCTTTTGAATTATTCATAAAAGATCCCGATGAGTATTTGAAAATTAGTGCAGAATTTTACGACATTATAATATATTTCGTTTTCGAGGAAGACATTTTCCCTTAGCTAGTATCTAATTTGATTAATTAGATATTTAATTAGTAACTTTATCTCGAACGTCGGAAAACCCGTAAAAAGCCAATAGAACACGATCACCTTAACGAAATAAGTTTTAATTGCTTACGTGAAATCTTCAACAAGAATTTGACTAATAATTACTTCAAAAGGAAAATATTATATCGAAATAATTGAACCATAAGTAGGAGGTTATTACAAATTTCCGAATGATGTGACTTTCTTTTCAATGTAATAAATTATTTGTATGGAAATTCATCTTTCATCTTCCTCACTTTGATGTACATACAAATCGGATACTTTGATGTCTTAAAGCTCAACCTTATTTGAATTGTATCATTGAAGGTAAATTTAATTTGTATGACCACGTCTATAAGTACAAAAACATGTCTCAGCTGTTCATTATAAATGGGACAAATTAGCCTTATTTTTCATTTCTGTAAGTAATATTTAATTAAGGAATTATAACTTTTATAGGTAGTGGGCGATTCTTTACATAACCTGAATCACGCTTACTATATTTTTGTTACTTAGCGTAATAGCCAAAGCTTAAGCAGGATTAAATCGATTTTTCTATATACACATAATATAATATATATTTTTGTAAGACACTAACTTTACGTTGAAAGATAACTGAAAAAGAATCATAATGTGGTAGGTCAATACGAATCCGAAGTATACTATGACATATTACTAGTTTAAATTGCTATACTTTATTTTATTAAAAATAAGCCCTTCTTCCTTTACCAGGATGAAAACATTAAAAAATACACCAACCAAGCTAATTAACGATATCTAAAACTTTCCATAATTTATTTTCCTTTTTGCGAAACGAACTTGATAATAATTACCGAATGAAAGCTCTTAGAAGAACATTTTTTATTGGGCCCTTTTTTGTTTGTAAAATAATACTATATTCAGACCTATCTGCGTATTTCGTTTTGCATTATGCTTTTTGAGATATCTCTTTATAAAATAATGACTATATTTTTTCCAAAAAACTAGACAATTATATTAGATTTCATTTCATCATTCTTAATTAATATTAGATTTCAGTTTTTCCAATACCGTATAATTGATATTAAGCTCTTACATATTTTCATTTCAATAGTTTTATTTCATTCAGTTCAACGTTAGTTGCAATTTACTGCTATCTAAATATTATATTAAAACCGGGGTGCACGTAGAAATAGCTCTGATATTTTTTAATTTACTTTTCAATCTATGTATACTTTTTGATTTCATACTAATGAACCTTATCTTTTTTGTTCAATGAGAACGTTAAAAGAAGATACAATAAGAAATTTGCAGTAGTGTGACATTTAATAATCTATTATATAAAAATGAATCACAAAATGTGTTGGTAAGCGCATAGCTCGATAACAGATGAACCGATTTACATAATTCTTTTTTTAGAATATTCGTGGATGTCCGAGGATGGTTCTTAGACAAAAAAATAGGTGTAGGGTATAAGGCTTCGGGTAGGATAGGTACAGCGTGAACGAAGTCAGCGTTGGGCAGCTAGTTATTAATAAAATTGTTTGATACTTTGAAAATGAAAGTAAAATTCATTTTCATATACATAGTGAAATCGTGAAACATATTTTTACATGGTAGTGAATTAATTTGTTTAAGGCCATCTCGAAACGAAACATAGTGTCGCTGCCAATATCTCATCGCTAAAATGACCACGTTAATAAGGCTATAGATAATATCACTGCACTTGACTGTGATTAACTATATCCCACGAAAAACATTAAATGTAAAGAAAAATGCCAAGTCTCTCGATGCAGTCTTTCCATCGTAAAAAGTTTTGAGATCTCATAGAATCCAAGTCCTATTCAAATTATTTTGTAGTTATAAATCAACATTTAGTAATTGTACCAATAGTTTTCTTTATATTATAATTATAGTGACTTGGCAATGAGCACACGAAGAAACAATTAAAAGTGAATATTTGGAGGAGTTGAAAGTTCCACACACCGCATGCGTAAACTGAGTTTGTGTACTTTCGGTTCATCTACTTTGACAAAGCGATGGCCCGTAAGGTACTCTTAATTATTGTGTCTATAAATTTATTCCTATTAAAAAAACGCATGAGAATCGGTTGCGTAGTAAACATTGAAGCATAGGGGTTGTCCATTAATCACGTGATCTTTTTTTAGCATTTTTTAACCCCCCCTCCCCCATTGGTGATACGTAGTGAGGTTTAAGACCACCCCCCCTTCAACATCACGTGTATTTTTAGTACCTACCTACAAATAATCTTAAAATTTTGTGAATATTATCTTAATTTAAATACAGGTATAAACTATAATCTTATTTTGTTCTGAAATTAAGGACCATAAAATAAATGACGAAAAAATAAATACACGTGATATCTTACTACACCCCC
>DWAJ01005147.1:0-11888 GCA_018238005.1 Eurema mandarina | reverse complement strand
ATTTACAAAAGAAAAGTATGTATATGTAATTTATTCCGTTATCTAGTTGCCATAACACAAGCTTCGGCTTAGCTTGGAACTAGATGGCGCTGTGTATAAGTGTCCTGAAAATATTTATTTATTATTTTATTTTATTTATTTATTTAAATACCTACTAAAAGTTTCTATTAACTGAGTGCGTGACTTATAATATGTTAAAGATTATACATGATATGATTAATAATTAGTCTTGTCTCGACTGACTTCATTTAGGGATATAACCCTGCGAATATGTGAGGACACACAAGACGCGTTACCGTCATTTTATATATAGAAAAAGATTAACATAACATTGTACAAAAGAAAGTCGCTATCTCCTGTCTGTCACATACTAATTTTTCAACGCAACAGATTTTCATGCGGTTTTCATCAGATAGGGGAAGGTTTGTGTTTAGTATAATAATATATATAATTATACATGCATAAACGTGTATAAAACCGAGGAGGGCAGCTTGTATAAAATAAGACATTAATCAGTGAAAAACAAATAACTTCTTGAACCAAATAAGCTTGTAAATTCTCATATAAATATAAAACTATTAAGAGCATACTTAAGAAGTAATTTACTGTACTTAAGAAGCTTAATTTTTAGGTTCTACAGTTGATTAGTTAGTTAATTTAAAAGTATAATATTTGGATAAATAATAAACGTAAACTGATTGAACCCAGTAGATTAGAGTTACGATAACATATTTGATCTCTTTCTAAGCCGCGTTGACCCCAAAGGATCGATGATACGAAACTATATTTATGAAGTCTTAACAATACTCCTTGTGTTTTTATTATGTCTAGGATCTATGGTTATGTATCGCATTAAATAAATGTAGCACGGATTCAGTAAGATAAAAATGTAGTTTTATTCCCTGAAATCCCTCAACGTTTAATTATAATAAGAAAATATAAAAAATACACTCCGCCTACGGAAACATTGAAACTAAAAATTTCTACTCTATTCACATCTTATTCATTAAACTCAGTTTAGTAGTTTAAATTTTACCATGGAACTAACACACTAACTTTGTGTATAGTTTAACATTTTATATTTATTATATTTATAAATATGTCTTAATCACTCAGGCCTGGCAGAGATTGCTAGTTAGCAATAAGGCCGCCTTTTGTACGTTATTTTTGGGTCTTTTTATACATGTACTCATTTTGTACTATTTTTAATGTACAATAAAGTGTATAAATAAATAAATAAAAACTACTTAACTATATTATTATCGTATACACACATATACATACTGACTAAATCGTAACCCTTCATGAGAATTTTAGGTAGTCAGATAAAAAGCAGTGAATTAAGCAAAATACTAGCCATATTTCGAATTCCCGTCGCCGTTCAAAACTTGTTGCGAAATGCTATCCAGCATACTGGATCCAATTAGCACGGTCCTTTCATTCTTACCGGAGTATAATTGTTGAAATGAAAATAGTTTATGCTCTCCTTACTTTTGAATGTTTAATGTTTTAGAACTTTTGCTTCGTCGCGTACGGACGGGTATAATACGAAATTCGTTCAACCCGCTTGCACTTGCCTTTTGTTAATAATTGCAGTGTAAATAATTAATATAGAGACGGCAAAGCTTTCTGTCCTTTGACGGGGGAAAAATTGAGACACTTCCTTCTTGTATGACCTGCGACCTAAATTCTGGGACGTCGGTGTTTGATGCAATTTGGTTTAAAATTGTGAAAATGTTTTTAACTTTCTCACCTTATCTAGTTATAAATACTCCATTTAAATCATGGAGTAATTATTACAAACACACAGAGCGATGTAATTGTTTATTTAGTGTACAATATGCATTAATCTATCTTCTTGAAAAGACGATAGACGACTTAAATGACGAGAATTATTGGTTCGTTCTTCTGATGTCATTAGGTAAACCCTCCAGATCACAGGAAAAATAAAACAACCTTGTTAAAGATAGTGCTTTATTAATTACTGATACTTACATACTCCACCGAATATAATTACATCAACAATTTAGAGAAACGATACATTAATTTGAACAACTATGAAGCCCTATAATTGACGATGAACTCAAAGGCTGTGCTAACGAAATAAAACAGCGTCAGGCTTCAAATCAATTGCAAAACAAGCCTTGGAATTTACATCTATCCTACTCGTGAGTAGAAAAGGTTGTTAGAAACATATCTTCAATCATACTTAAGGAATTCCTGAACTTAATATTCCAATAAAATCCTGGAATTCAATCCACTGCGAATACTTCTAGGTAATCAATGTCATTGTAATTTTTAATACTAAAATTCTATTGGAATACTTAGTATCTAAGATACAGGATTTCAGACTCAATACTTGATGTAGGTACCGTTAAAATATGATCGGATCACAATACAAAAGTGATGTCGATACTTGATTCCATTGGCTTACTTTGAAATCAATTTGCAGCATTCTGAGTATTCAATAATTATATCAGTCCTTACTTAAATGCTAGGGGTTATTGTTTTGAGATAAATCGCATTTCGCTTGCTATTTGGTATAAACATTTGATGGGCAACTTTAAAAATATCTAATTAAATAAATAAGGCTTATGTGAGTTAAAATTAAGTTTGACCAAGAGTTCTCTAGCCCAGAATAATTCCTAGGACTCTCCTCCTCCTCTAGTCTTATACAAAAATATATTTATAGATTGTAAAACGAAACAGTGTAACTATAATGTGAATAAAACTTAATGTATCATATTTATAGTATACTAATGACGAAATACGATTCACCCCAAAATCTGGACGACGTCATCTACATGAGGTATCTATCAAATGAAAAGGTAACTTAATGGAGGCTGAGAACGCGCGAACGTTCGCGAATCCGCATCCGAACCGACTCCGAACAAACACGGTTACACTCGAAAATAGTAAACATACAAACAAAGCTACTTCCACCCACGTTTCGAGGCACATCAATTATTCATAATCCATCGCGAGTGCGGTCTGTTTTTTGAACCGTAACAAGGATTGAGATCAAAATAAACCTTAGGCCGAGCATTTTACTAAAGCGAATTTGCGGACAAAAATTCCTCGAACAAATATCGGTGAAATAGGGTACGCGAATTTTTGATCAAAGCTGTTATTTCGGGCTCGGAATACAACACTTATTTGAAAAAGTATGTGCATCAGACAAATCAAAGCGTTTTGCTACGGTAGGTGAGTAGAGGGTCAATTTAACAGAACACAAAAATCTAAATATTTCAAAACTTTCTGTGGTCTCCAAAGAATGATTAACGACTATTTTCAAATTTCTTTGAACGTCAAATTCATTGTCAGTAAATTGCTTATCAAAAGTTATTGAGTCTGTTAACTACAAAGAAGAATAAAAATAGGTTAAGTACTGCTAATACTATTAAAAACTCCCATACAGTTTTTACAGGTTGTTCAACTTTTATGTTAGACTATAACCTATTGGATAAAGACCACGCAAGAACTTTAGACGTACTTAATATATTTAGAGGAGTTATGTCCAGCAGTTGGCGTCCTGTTGGACCAGTTTAGGGATTAGATATTTTGGGCAATCTTCCTTCACTTGTTAAGTTCCTAATAAGGTAAAGTAGTCCAAACGTTTGAAGACCAAGCGTTCTTTGATATTGGAGTCCTGAAGACCTTTCGGCATCCTGCTGAAATGGACTGGGGAAAAACTATGAACGTAGTTTAGGAGTATTGGGGATCATCCTCCAGTTGACTTACGAGGTTCAGGGGTGAACTATTACGAGTGTAACCTGATGATGGCGACTAGACTGCGTTGCCTGCGCTGTGCACGTTGCCGTTGACACTGAGAGGAATCGTGTTAAATTCGTCTTCCAGATCGTCGGTTTTCCTGCAAGAAAGACTTTGGTTAATCTTTTTGTAGGGTTGTTTTGGTGAAGCAACTCATTCCAATGAATGGAAATGTTCATTTTAAATTTTACATGAGCGTGTATTGGTCTTTTATTATTAAATATAGTCAATTTTATGTCAGTGTTAGATCATCATAGGACAATATGATTTTTCCGGGTATTGCATATTATGTATTTCTTAGGTTTAGGCTATTATTAAATAATATTAAATATCACCATTATAACTAACTTTAATTTTGAAGAAAATAATATCGGAATATTAATATCTTATCTATTGAGATCTTGTCAAAAATACATTTTTTCTTAGCATAAGCTAGTTGGAAGCCGTGTCAGTATTTAAAAATCAAGAAAAAGCCCTTTATAAGTCAAGATCTGACAAGACCATTTATCGAGAAATAAGTATTTCTTACATCAACTAGTTCAAGGTTTCGTTCAAAATTGAGCTTTAGTTCCTTGCAATAAAAACGAAGGTTGCTTGTTCGTCTTACGACGTCGGTTATCAACCCTAATTATTTCGAGGATAACACATCCTTTGCAATATTGCTATCTACTGAGCATCTCGCGAACAACGTTAATTCCCTAACATTTAATAATTAAACAGCTTGCCTACGCTTCCTAAATTATACTGACATATTGTGATATTTTTCTAGAGAGAGAATTCTTCATAGATTTTTATAGCTACGTAAT
Source organism: Eurema mandarina (assembly GCA_018238005.1). Lineage (NCBI taxonomy): Eukaryota > Metazoa > Arthropoda > Insecta > Lepidoptera > Pieridae > Eurema > Eurema mandarina. The sequence goes on along the minus strand of DWAJ01005147.1, from coordinate 7,311 downwards.
AACTAACTTAATTTATATGTATATATGTAATTAAATTCTTCGTTACAATAGTAATAACATAACCTTGTAGAAAATCGTTGTAACTGGCATCTTTATCACTACGAATGATCAATTCCAGGTCCACCAAAATAAAAAAGAAAATCTTAACAACAACAAAAAAGCTCTTAATTCTACATATCAACAACACAACAACAACAGTGTATCAATTAGATGCTAATCTCTTCGGACAAAGCTCTTCGTATAATTAGGATAGAACTTCACTTACAGGTAAGTTCGTTTAATCACCAATCATAATCAATGTACCTACGAAATAGCAAATGATTTATACATTTTATCAATTAATACAATACGGCAATGACCAACGTAACTCGGTCAGATCAAATCAACTCTACAAACTACAATTAGCAACTATTAATTATAACATAATTACAACGACTAGTTATTATTTAAATTTAAAATGCTAGCAAAACAATACCTACATTGATTTAATCACAAACCACATTTATCAAACAGAAAGTTGGTTTGAAATATGCATTTAAAATTTTCAATAGAAAGTCATATACAAATATATCTACAACTAGCCTCGTAGTTCCCGATCCCGGGGCAATAACGGGATAAAAATGTATCCTATTTTTAGTCAAGGGTATCATCTAACTACATACCAAATTTCAACTAAATCGCTCCAGCCGTTTTGCCGTGAAACAAAGACAAACATACAAACAGACACACTTTCCCGTTAATAATATTAGTATGGATGTTCAACTGGGCTACATAATATGATAGGGACAACTTTAAATCGTCTACAATGAATAAGTATGTACTGACTATAGAAGTTGTTGAACACACGCAAATCTTTTTGCATACAACTATCGAGACAAGATAAAACATTTACAAGTAAAAAATTTCCAAGAAACATGTAACACTCATTGCAACAAGTAAGTAAAGATGTTCAAAGACAATATGACTATATCAATCAATAATCACCTTCTGTAGACTGTCCCATAAGTACAGTATTAAATATCATCAGAGAGGTATCATTTAAAAGACCTGAACGTCCAATTTTTAAACATTAAAGCTGTTAACACGATTATAACACAACAACACATTAAATGAATAAAACCATTAGGTAATTGAGTCAGTGACATCTCGTCGGGGAGGTTATAACGAGATTTTCAACAAAATTATAACTCGGTAATGAAACGGGAATCGCTTCGAGTTAATCTCCAAAATCCTCTAAGAGCCGCTGTAATTAAGCCGAGTGTAGAGATAAAAATGGGATACATTATGAAAGTTGCCGAAAACAACCTTTTGAATACTAAACCTTATTACAATATTAAACGTTAGGAAACATTTGGGAAGTCAATTTCAAATCTGATTAATTATTTCTTGTTACAGACATAAATATTAATTATTAAACTTACTTCTTACTTGTATAGTACGCGTCATTTATGTTTAGCGATTGACGAGAATAGCTGCGCATCGGTAGAATCGCGCTCGTAATTGACGTATTGGTGCGAGAAAGACTAGCCGGAATGATATCGGATAGACCTAGTTTTACCCGAAAACAATCGGCTCGTACTAGGTTTAACCTAGAGTAAGTGGCTACACCTAGTTCTAACCGGCTAAAACTAGGTGTAGCCGCACTTCGGGTATAAGCCGTAACATATTATAAACATTATTGTTAAATACTATATTACTATAAACAGTAACTGTATCTCTAGCTATTTATTTATTATTAGTTCAAATAAATCTTTTATACAACTAGCAATACTAATCAAGAAAGAAAAATTACGTACAATTGTAAAACAGCTATATTGCCGGTGGAGAAATTATTTCTTTTGCTCATGTTCATTTTCTTCCGCACTGGACAAAGAATATTATTATATAGTAAATTTTAATGTTATTAAAAATATACTTATTATAATATAACTTTCGTGTTTTTATATCCTCTTTGTAAAAAGCAGTATTTGTTCTTACAAATACTTGAGGAGTTCCATCATCAGATATATGACACACAGCAGACCTTCATTAAAAATGCAGTGTTTTATAAATAAAAAACTTTTATAAAAAAAGCTGACTAGTTTCCTCTATTTTTAAAAGCTTTTCTCGATTTTTCTGGTGATCATCAGACCCGATATCCTTACTATGATATATCGATATGACAGGATATGATGACACTACATGTGAAATATCTTCTATCCAACAAAAAGCAATCAAAATCGATTTACGAACGACAAAGATATCCATGAACAAACATAAAGCGTACAAACGGTCGAATTGAAAAACCTACTTTTTTGAAGTCGGTTAAAAAAGGATAATAAAGAATTGGTACATCCGTAGCCATGTCTAATACATAAAGGGATTCAAATAAAGCTTTTTAAGAAGACAAAGCTTCAATTGAAAATTTCGACAGGATTACAAATTACTCTGTCAGTTGCAGGGATATGGGGAAGCGAGTTAACATTACAAGTTGTTTTTTTTACATACAATTATTATCTGTTACGTGTTTGCAATCAAGAAGTTTCATCTATTTTATATTTCTTTACTTTATGTTCTTATGGTTCAACTACGCAATCTCCTGGTGATATGGGCTAATGTAAAAATGGATTAAAACGACGGAAAGCGATAAGTAAGTGTAAAGTAGTGAAAGTAGTGAAAAGTTTTTTGGCTTTGCATATCTTAATCTCCGGTATCCACTAAAAAAACTGGAACATTCTTTTAAAAATAAATCGACGAATTCTTTTACGTATAAACCTTTACTAAAAGACTATTTAAGCCCTAGAAAAAAGTCCAAATCACTGAGATCTTACACGCATGTACAACCTCACGATATATCTAGTTATTTCTTATTAATCACATACAATAAAACCTAAGAAATTATTTTAATCGTCCAAATGATGCGTTATTTAAAGTATTTCTTGGTAAACAGATTAAAGATTAAATGTCTCAGCAATCCTTTTAATACTCCCACGCATAAAGAAAATACAAGTTCTGTTGAAAGACAAAGTCTTTTCTTTAACATTACAATCAGTTTATTCAAGCAGAACAAATTAAGCTATTTAGGGCGTACAAATAACTTGATAAATATTGATAACTTGATAAATGTTTCATAAATATCATTGATAGATAGTTTTTAAAAAGGAAGAAGCCTATTATTTAAAATAAGTACAGTTTGTGTCGGTGTAGAACCGTATAGTTTTATCTGGATCTACGGAAACATATGTGAAAATTAATTAGGTCACATTTCATCTTTCCATTCGTCACAATTCCTCTTTGAATTAGGTCCATTGAAATGTTACAATTTGAGGACCAATAATCCGTCCTAAAATTGTAACATTTTGATTACTACGAACACGATTACTGAACGTACTAAGACATTTAATCTTTAAACTGTTTACCAATAAATACTGTGGGGTAGGTTAATAGAAGCTTAACTTGAAGTTTGTGGAGTCACATGCCCCAAAAATAAAATTGCGAGCTTTTTAAAGAAATGCAACGCTCATGTAAAATTTCAATGGACTATTAGACACACTATTTGTTTTTCGTCCCTACTAATTTTAAAAATAACAAAAGTCGTACTAACGTATAAATGAACATGTGTTTCTAAATAAAATACGTTTAGAAAATTACAAGCCGCTTTGTTCCAATAGAAAAATAGGCGTAAAAAATCGGCACACACGCGTCATTTTATCAAAGCCGGATAATGAAATAAAGAAGTATATTAACAAACAATGGGTATAAGGAAAAGTCTGATTGCACACGAACGATATATATTTCGATACATGTACCGGGGAAATAGTACGTGCTTTGCGACCTCGCATTAGGCTACGACGAGGCGTGTTGTTTCCGCAAACATTTTCATCTTATATACGATTTTTCGTTTTCATTTTGAAATCTACGAATTTAAGATATCACTTATATATTTTTGAAAATATGTTCTAGATTTTCTTAACACGAAAAATAGTTTTGCATTTTATAGCATGACACTATTTTAGTAAACATTCAATCTAATACTAACAATAGACTATTTAAATTTGATAAAAATATTAATATATTATAACACTTCACAAGTTTCAGTATAATAAAATAGAATAAGAAATCCTCTATTAATATTTGTTTAAAGGTACAATCCTTCATGAATCTTAACTCAAGTTAGAGGTAGTTACTAATATTATTATCATTTAATAAGCTATATTTCATAATCTATACCTAAGAACAATAAAATTGAAAATAATTTGTGGTCTGTCGAAGAGATTTGCCGCGAATGTCAGCGAGACAGGTCTAGCTAGTTCAGTATAAATTGTAGGTGCTTTAAGAGCTCGTATTAGCTTTGCTTCGTACCGTTATTTCCGCAAACATCATCTCAGCCATATATAAGGAATAAGGAAATACTTTAATATAGGTAATATTATATATGAAATTTAAACGTTTAAAATACTAGGGTTTGATAGCTATTTTATTTGTAATTTTGGTATAGATATATAGAAAAGAAGAAGTGACGGCGAATGAGATATAAGATGAATAACAACTGGTACTAATGCTCCGAATTCTGAATCGCGCTTATGATAGATATTTTTTTCGAAACTAATCATATATACAAGTTCGCGACATCTAACTATTAGAGCTTAGAGGCCAGCCAGTTAGAGATTCAACCGATCCTATTGGTTCTAGAGGAAAAAATATTCTTACTTAGAAGTAATAGAGTGAAGTTAAAAGTCTATAAAAGATACAACCTATTGACCCTCATTGCTACATTGACCCTCGAAAAAAAAAATAAACAAGCCAATTATCGTAACCCCTTTAGCAAATATAAAACATATTTCTATATCAAATTTAGGGAATTTCCATTCGTTAATTTATTGTAAAAACAGACCCATCGCAACCGACCGCTACCTTTCATTCAAAATTTTGGATAATTAGTTCCTTTCAAACCTGCACTGGCTCTACCAAAACTTAATTCAGAATGTAAAACGAATATCTTTTATAATGGTTACTTGACCTATTTCGCTAGCGAGCATTTTTGAATCTCTATCATAATAATTACCCGCTCGACTTTTCGCTAAATGCAAATGAGGTTTATACAAAATTAACACTAATGTTTTATCTTATAATTAACTGTTTCTTGTAATTTTTATTCTATATAAATACTTTTTTAAGGTTACGTTTGTGATTTAAGGCTGAAAGGTATTATTTTGATTTTGTGACAATTTTAGGAAGGAAATGGAAAAAATATTTTTTATGTAATATAATAATAAATCAGTAGGTGAATTATTCGGCAACATTTCTAACTCGTTATCTTTCGAAGAAAATATGAATGCTAACATATTTAATAGACTTGAAAATTAGAAAAGAAATATCGTTTTTTAAGCATTTCTAACAAGCACGCAGAACAGTGAACAGAACAATAAAACCTATATATTATAATACTAGCGGACTCGTGCCCACTTCGTTGGGCATTATGCTTTTTTATATAGCGAATGACACTCAGCAATAATGTAGCTTTCTATTGGTGAAAGAATTTTCAAAATCGGTTCAGTAGATCCCGAGATTACCCCTTTCAATTTAACAAACACAAAAACTTTACTTCTTCATATATTAGTATAGATTAATAAGATTTACAAGTAATATTTTCAATTTCCATGCAATTGTTTTACTACGACATAAGACTTAATTTCAAGCGAATTCCAATAACCTGTATTCGTTAGTGAGCATATAAAAACCGTCAGACTAGCAGTTCATTACTGGACCTAAATTGATTAACTTGTACGTATTGTGGCAACATTTGCTCACTAGTCGCTACACTGTACACTACAAATGAACTAATACAATATATGTTTTACGTCCGAGGAGGACAGAAGAGTACGTTAATTGAATTCATTGAGAAAACCGTCGAGTTTTTAAGACTAGAATTCTTAATTACATAGGATTCTTTTAAGTGGTGGTTATCTGAGTCAAATTGAGTAAAAACTGAGTGTATTAAAACTATTGGTTATGATAGTTATGCAGTTGTTCACTATAACATTTTTATATACGCATTTTATGTAGTTTATCGAAATAAAAAAAAAATTATAACACATAATCAATGTGTTATAACTTTTTTTTTACATTTTCCGTACCTCTGAGGTTGCCTGGCAGAGGTTGCTATCTAGCAATAAGATCGCCTAGCTATAAGGTTTTTTATATACAATAAAGTATTTTAAACAAATAAATAAATAAATAAAGATCTATCTCCATATTTCTATTTTTCATTATTTTGTTCTTTTTCTTATTACGCGTTAGCTATTTAAAAATATCTAACAACTTTGTATGGGTACATTGTGAAATTAATCAAATTTAACTGTGTTGAAATACCTATAAAACTGACTGTATGTATGTAATATATTATATCTAGATGTAATGTATATAATGCTGTCTCTGCAATTCACGTCTGCACTTGGCAAAGACAAACACGAGTTGCATCGAACAACTGTAATTCTATTATAACAATGAAATATTTCTTATTTGCTTTAAATGGCTAAAAGACTCCGATGATTTTAATTCTCCAAAAGAAAAAAAAACAACTACGACATTTAATAATAATAAGCTTAATTTTTCAAGCAATACTGATAGTGAAAAATCGCGTACAGTCAACTCCAGAAGTCATCGTCAATCTATACTAATATTATAAAGAAGTAAAGTTTCTGTTTGTTAAATTGTAAGGGGTAATCTCGGGATCTACTGAACAGATTTTAAACATTCTCTCACCAATAGAAAGCAACATTTTTGCTGAGTGTCATTGGCTATATAAAAAAAACGAAAAGGATAATTAACATTACGCCCAACGGAGTAGGCACGGGTCGGCTAGTATTTAACATACATGCTTCGGTGCTAGAACAACTGACATATTCTTAAGTTATAAACGAAATAATTATAATGTTTTCTAAATGGAGTCATACATACCGTTTCCTGTATTTATATATGATGAGGACGATGAACGCGTTGCCGATGAACAGCGCGGCTATGAGCAACGAAGGGATCACGATATCTGCAATTACAGTTCATTTTAATAGAGGAAATGGACTTAGCAATAATCCATACTAATATTACACATGGGAAAGTGTGTCTGTCTGTATGTTCGTCTTTCTTTAACGGCAAAACGACTGGACCGATGTAGTTGAAAATTTGGTATGTAGACAGATGATACCCTGGACTTTTTATCCCGGTATTGCCGTGGGAACGGAAACTACGCGGGTAAAACCGCGGGGAGCGGCTAGTTTTATTATAAAGCCAAAAACTTGGGTCGTTGGATGGGTGCGAACCATGGTATGAGTC
>DWAJ01005146.1:0-11889 GCA_018238005.1 Eurema mandarina | reverse complement strand
AACTTCCGTTGAGAACACCCACTCATTATAAATGCTAAAACGATATTGAGCTTGGGGAAGCAAAAAACAACTTTTCATAGTAATTTTTCGCTACAATCGTTCAGCCGTAAAAGCCCCAAGAGCGAAATATAACTACCCATCCAATACTTAATTATATAGATCGAAGACTAACAGAGGTTTACGTTTCAATACGTATATTTTCATACCAGGTACTGAGAGTACTGAATTACTCTATTAAACTAAACTCCGAACTAAATAAACTCACAATGCTAGTAATAGACAGTGCTTTTCGGAACAGCAAGTCTGAGAGAAAGTGAATCATACGAAATAGCAAAAACCAGCTTCTATTAGAAACACGTTGTAGCTATGCTGGAGACAAGTGTTCCGCTTCCTCACACACCTATGTATAGCTATGAGTAAGGCAAATATACACAAATACCATGTAAATTACGCATTACATATAGGGGAAAGTTTATTTTTAAATGAGGCAGCTTGAGCGGAGTAAACACTATAATTTATTTTGCGCTATCCTTAACATACACATTTTTAGATAACAAATAATAGTTATCAGAATTTACAATAAATAACTACTAATTACGATATCAACTGTTTCAAAAATTAAATTTTTTTTTTTTTTTTTATGTTATGAAGAGGGGAGAACTTACAATTACAACTTTTAAAGTAAAATCTATATCAAAACCTTTATTTAGTTGAGAATTTTTTTTTATAGAATACTCCTACAATACCAAGATCTTGCCTACAAGATCTGTCAATGACCTTGGGGGAAAGATCAATGAATATATCACATTTTTATCGAAAAGAAGTATTCCGTTGTAACGGAACATATGGGACCGTACATAGAGCCTAAAGTTAAAATACGGAGTAGCCTTTTAGTACAAATACCAATAGCTTATAAGAATTGTTTATAAGAAGCTGGTAATGTCACAACTCACAACTGTATGTAATTACTAATTAGTTAATTACATTATGACTCACCTTACTTAGTTTTTTATTATGCAAAAACCTCATACCGCATAGACTATATGACAATATTTTTAATAGGAATATAACATTTGTCATACAAAAACACCAAGTTCTATTGAACACATTGTACATTCGAATCATCAATCAGTTGCCATCCGCTGCAGACGCTTTGTCGCATAACAACAACGTGCGTGGTATGGTCGTATAACAGATATTCCTTTCTAAAGTCATACAAAATCATGATTAAGCAGAGAAAAGATTCATTCCGTTCATTTCTTACGGGATTTTAAAACGAAATGTGGATTTGCTATATGAGCCTTACAAATTTTAATCTAAATGTTATTAAGATAATTTTCTGTTTTTTCTATTTTAATAAGCAAAATTGAAGGGAACTGATTTTTGAATTAGGAATTTTTAAAAATACCAATTAATCGTTTCCGTGCGGATGATGCCGCACAGGCACCATATAAATATTTTGTGTATGGAGTATGATGCCTGAGAGGATACAAATGTAAGGACGAAATGACATAGTTAAGCGTTTTTAGTAGCAGTCGGAAACTGCTAAGAAAATAGAATATATTAATTTTTGTTTATAGTAACCACAAAGCAGACATGCTTTACTAAAAATTGAACACTAATTTACATACAAATCCAAAGAGGACATATCAAAAACTTAGTATTTCAAATACTAATTTCATGCTCAATAAACCTAGTGATTGGTTGGTTGTGTTGTTGGTTTTAATAAGCATTATTATTAATTTTATTTAAAATAATAAGTAACTTTTATGAAAGTTATGTTTAAAAAACTTTAGAGATTATAAACCACATAGCAGCAGCCACTCAGTAACAAACCTAACATGGTCTCTATATTAACGGTTTTTAATTTAGACCTTAGTGCATTCTAATCCCTGATAACAGTTTACAAAATAGTATTTGACTTGCAAACATTAAAACATTTATCTGATAGCGTAGACTAATATTGCGATACACATAAAAATATTATATTAATTGATTTTAATGGTTGTAACTTTTATTGTTGATAAGTGACATTTATCTATACTGATATTATAAAGAAGTAAAGTTTGTGTGTTTTTTAAATTGTAAGGGGTAATCTGGGGTTGGAGAAAAAACAGATGAATGAAAGCATTTCTTACAAACGCTGCTTTAACTATTTCTGTTTCTTTCTAATAGAGGTTTTGGGAGCTTAAAATGACGGGTCCTGGCTATTACTCTCACTTATAGAGTTTTCTCACTTACCCAGGTTTGACTGTATATATTTTTGAGTTCTAGAGAAAGGATGTGGAGTTTAAAAATGCCTACAAAAAAGTCAGCAACAGCATAATATTTCTAACTTATATATTTAACTCACAAAAATAAAAAAGGATTATTAACATAATGCCCAGCAAAGTGGGCATGGGTCTAGTTAATAATAATCAATGTATTACAGTGGTACATGATGTAATAGAAGTAAAAAGATAATTAAAAATGTATGAAAACATAATTGAAAGAAATTTTAACACAGTCACATTGGATGATTTTGGAGGAGGAAATTTAGCAATTTTATGCATTGAAAAATTGCCTTATATGTAGTAGCAATATTATTTGACACTATGTATGGGTTTCATTTGCTTTTAAAAGTATGTTGTAAGTTTATTATTAAAAATAATATAAAATAAATGATGTATAAAATCATTTGGATTCATAGGTATGAAATATATCTAATGATTGAAGATAATTTAAAGCTAATAAGACAAATTGATGTCAATTTGTAGTTTGGGCAATTTAGGACAAAAAGGTCATGCCTTCATTCCAAGTGCAATAAATCGTACAAGGTATTATGCAAACATTTCGCTTTTTATATGGCGATAAAGGTCATTGGGATCAAGTATAAAATTTTATATTCCTAGAAAACATTAATAAGTTATTTCTAGATACCTATTAATATATAATACAATACATACATGCAATAATACGAATGAAATTAAATTTTTAATCATTATGATTCATCGACATCAAATTCCAAGGCGGTAACAAGGAACCGCGTACCATAGAAACATGTTTGATGCTGCGTGATTATGTGAGGTTATCAAAATCGTGACGTTCACTCAGATATAAAATAATTATAAATTAAAAATAGTATATTGGCAAACTGCGATAGAAAACGAAAGCGAAGCGTCTTAGATTTTCAGTAAGCGAGACGATGGCGGTCAAATAACGGCCGGATGGTCAAGCGTCAAGACATTTAAATATATTAATTTTAAGTAATTCAATCGTTGAACAGTACTTAAATAATACAAAAACCAACACGTTATTATATAAACTTACCACATGACACTATTTGAGTAATTTTTGATACCATTCACACACAACACAAAAACATTCCACATCCACAATTGACAATCACAATTCACAGTCATACACTGGTTCACAGTTCACACTTCACAGCAACTTCACAGAAGTCTTTCTGTCTCTATTAGTAAAACTACTCTGTGGAAGAAAGATTATAAAACTGAAAAATGAAGATGAAAGATACAGACAACGTATTATGTAGATTGTAACATTTTAAATGTATGAAATGTCGTTAGGTATAATTATATAACATTGGGAATATATAGGTATATTCATATATTTTTAAATTTTTCAGTATTTTGTAGGGTCCAAAAATTAAAAGAAATTGAAGACTATTCACAACTTATAACGGGAAAGCATAATAAACATTATTGTGGTATAATTATTATTTTCTTCCAGTATTTAGCATAGGAATACAACTTAATTAATCACATTTTTTACATTTATGTTGAAAAGTTCCAGATTTAAAAATTGTATGAACTAAAACACACACAACAAAAATTGACTTTCTTCTCATAATCAAGGCCGTATTTATAAGGCTTATTACCGTATAAAATTTTACATTTAAGCAATTATTATTCTCATAAAAAATAAATAAATACAGTTGCGTTCAATACCATTTAAAGCAAATTGTTCTTGTCAAATGTCATATTTTGTACCATTGAATTTTGACATAAACTTCTCTAAAGTCTAAATCGCTGTCAGTTTAAATTTTGCTAAATTTTCTTTTCCATGTAAATTTTTTTAGTAAATTTAATAAAATGCTAAGTCGACAATATCTTAAAGTTTCAAATACTGCAAAGGCAGTCATTTATAGTAAAACAATTTTAAATAAAGCCATATCGAAACCTGCATACTGTTGTTGTAATAATATTCTAAGCAGGTTATAATTTAATCTGCTATCCTATATTACTACTTCTTGATGCGGCTTATTTATAAAATTTTAATTCTAGGTCACTAAAAACTGAGAACAATGAACCAAATTTTGAACAGACCTCGGCTACAAACCAAATACTATTATCTAGGGGATTACCTAAGGTTGGAAAACAAGGTGGGAAAAATTCCTTGACCTCCGAGGAGTTATTAGAAAAGTTGATTGCTGGGCTATCAGCTGATCTGTATCAAAAGCACAGAGTATACAAAAATGATTTTATGAGAGTAATTGATAAAATTATGGAGTTGAAGTTTTCTACAAAGAAACAACAATTACTTTTAATCAAATGTTGCTCTGAACTTTTACCGGACGAGACGCCGGCTATAAGAATGGAATTGGTAGAAAAAGTATGGTCTGCAATAAGGTAACAATACTAACTAGTAGTTGAGTCCAAAGAAAACATTTTAATCTATCTGAAATCTGAATATAGCTGATTGATTGAACAATGTATAAAATAATATTACAGTATCATAAATGGTTTAATTTTAGTGGCCATGCATCATTTGACATAGATCATTACAATGAACTCTTAAGGGTCTATATAGCTAACAATAGAAGTGTTGTGCCAAGTACATTTCTAAATGAGATGTCTTCTGTGAAACCGAACAACACCACATTTGAGCTGCTATTGAAGACTCTGAGTGAGGTTTGTCTTTCTTTAAATTCATTAAATGTTTGTTAAATTGTAAACAAATAGAGAGGATGGAAGAGAAATAGAGAAAGAATTAAAATAATCCTTGTAGAAGTAATGTTGATATAGCTAGATGATAGATGGTAAATAAGTTATAAAATAATTGTTGTTTGAAATTATTTTTTTGGTTCCAGGCAGGTAATATAAATCAAGCAACTGAAGTGTTAACTAATATGAAATCTCTAGGAATACCAACCAATGAAACCATTTTTAATTCACTGATTGTGTGCCATGGCAAGGCAGGGTAAGTTATAAATTTATTTAAAAGCCCTCAAATTAAAATGAAGTAAAGTAACTTCACTTTAATACAGTGATATCTTGAAAATTAGGTCTCCAATGCATAACTTTCTTAAGCATCGGAGACAAATTTTTCCCTTATTATAATTTTCAATACTGGCAATTTATTTGTGAGGTTGATAGCTTATCCATAGTGGGCAGAGTTGGTCAGATTATCACCAGATTGGACAAACTCTTGCTCTGTTGTCTTCTATAACATATAAAAAATTAAGTTTTATATTATATAAATGAAACCAGTTTTTCGTTGACACGACGTAACATGAAAACAGCTTGACCGATTTGGCTCATTTTTTTTTTTGTTGAATATGTTATTATGTGTAAGAAAAGATTAGCATTTCAGTTTTTTGATATTTCATGATTATAGGGCGATACGAAGTTTGCCGGGTCAGCTTGTTTTAAATATATTATTACAAATTTGTTCTCTCATCTTTCAGGCAACTAAACGGTATACAAGAGGTTTTAACAATGATGAATTCACTTAAAATTGAAAAATCAGTAGATACGTACACAGCGATGGCTAGAGTTTACGCGTGGAGTAAGAAAAATAACTTGCTCATTGAAGAATTGAAAAATGCGCGTAATAACAAAATTCAATTTGAAGAAACACATATTATGGAAATTATAAAGACATTAGCTGCAGCTTCAAATTATGAACCAGTGCCAAAGGTAAATTTATTTTGTCATATATTTCTTCTCTCAGTCAAATAACATGCTTTGAGTTTCTCTTTGTATTTAGTTATATTGATTATATTATATGCAATGCAAAAATTATAACAATCAATAGACCACAGTAAATAATCTTCTTATTAGCTACTATCTGCTGCCCGCGACTGCCTCCGCATGGACTTTCATATAAACTTTGCCCCTTCCCCCCTTATAACCCTTGTTAAAAAGTAGTCTATGTTACTCTCCATCTTTTCAACTAACTGTATGCCAAAAATCAGGTCGCTTGATTGTTTAGCTATGGCGAAAAGGAGTGACAGACAAACAAACATACTTTCACATTTATAATATTAGTATGGATAATAGTTTCAACAATTATTAACAGAAGTAAATGTATAACTCTTTCACACACTAGGGGTTAGTGTCAAACAACTTACCCCAAATACTTCAATTTAGATATCACAGCTCCAGCTAAGATTAGTATTTATATTGTATTAATGAATAATTTTTCAGGTACTACAATTTTTGCCCGAAGAAATCATCAAAACTCCATCGATATCAGCGTACATGCAAAGTGTGTCAACTCTACTCGTTTTCCAAAACCATCCGTTAATAGCTTTAGAAATATACAAATGTCTACCGTTACCTTCTTTTGGACCCAAAGATGATCAAGGTTTGCATGGCCGCAGTTTGGTACGAGATTGTGTTAAGGCATCGATGGTGAGTTCCTTATCTTAATTAATTTATTATTACAATAGTATGTATAGGAATATTTATAAAAGCATTTAATCTCCGGATGAATTCACATTATAAATATCCCCATAGTTTTACCGCTATTTTGCTTAGTTGGTATAGCTATTTCTGAGTTTTAAGTGGGGATACTAACCATATTGTTTTTAATATTATGTGTATGGATCATTTCTTTAATTTTTTAATACATGAACAGTCAATAAACCCTCTTAATATTTTGAATGACTTTTAAATATTGTTAAAATAAAATAAATAATTCAATTTTATAGTTATTATTACATATATATATTTTGTGTTTATACCTCAAAAAATATCCAAAGCATCTTGAATTCTTAAAAATTGTTTAAAAATAGATATCAAAGGCTGTAATCTAAAGATAGAAAAACAGATGAATAATTATAGGTGTATTAAGAGACGAATTTAATATTTTACAGCCATCCAATGTTATAGCCCTGATCACTCAAGAGCTAATGTCATCCGGTAGAAATCCAATAGCATTACAGAATGCATCAGAATGTGCCTTACAATTGGGCAAAGTGCCATTAGCATTGGATATGTTCACTAGAATGAAGATGTTGGGAATGCCATTGAGACCACATTATTTTTGGCCCATTTTATTGCAGACTTCTAAAACGTATGGAGAGAAGGGTAAGATTTTTTTAAAATGTTTAATTAATTTAAATAAATTGATTAATAATTAATTATTAATTAATTCAGGAGTGCGTACAGCTCGTCTCCCCTCTTCATATTTAAAAAAAAATTAAAACGAATGAGTTGGAATGATGTCATCATTTTAAGCTAGGCTATAAAGCTGTTGATAAAAATACCTATTTTAATTTATTAAATCAAAATATATTATAAAATATATGCAAGTCATCATCATATTTATAAATTCAAATAAATAGGTATAATGAACACACTCTCAACAATGGTGACAATGGAGGTGAAGCCAGACTTCGAAACGATAAAGGACTATGCTTTACCTTATGTCAGTTTCACTTCGCCGCAGAATTTGATGAAGAAGTTTCTAGAAACAGGCCTCACTGTGTCAACTGTTCTGACGCCTATGATGGAAACACTTCTCAGTACTGGACAAGTACGAGCTGCTAGTGAGATATGTGAGTATTCATACTTTAATTAATATAGTATGTAATATATAACTTGATATATTATATTGTCTTGGGACAATGGTTGTAAATAATTAAATATCATAAATCATTTAAACAGTTGAATTAAAAAAACCTCCTTTTTTGAAGTCGGTTAATAATACAACTAAAGAATGTACCTGTATAATTTACATCTTTTTTTATATTAAATTAATATATAATTATGAGAGAGATTAGATTAAATTAAATATAAGCATTTGTATAAAGCACCTTCTATGTGCAAAATATGAAGTAATGTTAAAATGTGAATAAATTATTGATTTCAGGTGAGTTATTCCAAGGCAAGGTAGATGTAGAACGCATAATAAAGCCCCTATATAGAGCGTACCTCATGAGCAGTGATTTGAAGTCGACCGTGCATATATTGGAAGATTTGACGAAGAAAGCAAAAGACAAGAACAAAGACTGGGTCGGGAGGTTCATGTGCCAGTTTATGAGGAGCGAACGAGCTAAGAACGATGTCAATGATGTTTATAATATAGCTATGGTTAGATTTACATTTTCGCTGTTTTTATTAGTCTTTCATTACATTGTAAATAGGAATGTTTGTAAAGATGTTTTTTATATTGATATTAGCTGTTGCCCGCGACTCCGTCCGCGTGGACTTTCATATAAACTTAGTCCCCTCCCTTCCCCCATTATAACCCTTTTTTCCAGTTAAAAAGTAGCCTATGTTTTATCTCGGACTCTAGTCCCTCTGTGTTCCAAATTTCATTACAGTCGGTCCAGCGGCTTGGCCGTGAAAGTGTAAAATTATAAAAAGTTTCAACCCCTCGCGCATCCTGTTGGGGGTTGATTTAAAAAGCAAAAAGTAACCTATGTCCTTCCCCAGGCTTTGGACTATCTTTGTACCAAATTTCTCTGTAATCTCTGTTACTTTCGCGTTTATTATATTATGGATAGTATGGATAGGACTTTTTTGCAATAATCACTGATAATGGATAAAATTAAATACGCAAGTAGATTTTAAAGGGTTTTTAAAGGTGGGGTAAACCCGAGGGACGCGATGAGTGTTATATATTTATTATAAAAAATAAGCCAGATCTAGAGGTAATACAAGAATATACAAATGAATTGAGAACTCTTCGGAAGTTCGGTAATAATTAAGTTTGTTATGCCTCAGTAATAAAATCATCAATAACAGACAGACATACCATCTACAATATTGTTATTGTAGAGATATTTGATTTTAATTGATATTTCATTAATAAATACTAAATCAGAATCATATAGAATAGTTTTCAAAAAATTAATCATAAATAAATTTCATTATTAATGGTGTACTCAGTGATTTTTTTTTAATTTCAGGCTCTAATACCATTGTCAATAAGAATATCGACCGCAGCGTCGGATTTCTGCATATCGAACATTCCAGAAAAGTGCAAGAACGCTGAGAAATTAAAGGAAGCACTTATAAACCTCACTGACGAGAGGATTGTGGACGAAGACGACCTGAATACCAACCATACTATGCCTCATCCAGTATGTATAAACTACTAGCTGTGTCCCGCGGTTTTACCCGCGTAATTCCCATTCCCGGGGCAATACCGGGATGTAAGCTATCCTTTTTTTTAAGTTGGATCAAACTGCACATGGTGTGCAAATTTTATTATAATCGGTTAAGTGGTTTAGGAGTCCATTGGGGACAAACATTGAGACACGAGATTTATAATATATTAAGATACTAATGTTATAAATAGCGTGGTTTGTTTTTGCTTTCTATTTAAAAATGTTATTTATATGTATAGAGTGATTTTACTCTCTGTTTAAGTCTTTTGGCTATGTTTAACAACTTATGATTTGTTAAAGTTATCATTATATTTCATTAGCTTCTAGCCTCATATATCTCGGTTAATTTTGATTTTAGTCAAATAATGTTGTGTATAATTTTGATGTAAAATTTGTTTCTACAACTTAAGTTCTTACTCGTACTTATAAGTTCTCGTGGATGAATTTAAAAAAGATTTACCATTCGTTTTTGAATCTTTCAAAGTACCTTATGTAAAAAATTCAAGTTTTTATCCGAAATTCGTATATAAAGCTCTATTTTCTTGGACTAAAAATCATTGCCTAGTGCAAAAGAGTTGATCCTGACGTAAAATTTGATGTTTTAAATTTACTTCATATGTCCCGAATAGCAACGGATATCTACGTGGTTCCTACATCGGGCGCACTAACGCGAAGAGCGTAGTACCCCTTTTGCAGTTTGCTTAAAATACCTTGCTATTTTATATTTGTTGTTTCTTGGCTTTATTAAGATATATAAGTAAAAAATTTAGCACTACAGTATTATGGAACACTTACCGGATCTGAACAATAAAGCTATATTTCAATATTTAGAATATATTTCGTTAATTTTGAAGTGTATGCTCATACCCTAATATGAGGAATGTCATCAGAAACGTATGAACGAGCCGTCTCTCCGAGCTCACTTGAATGAACTGGAAGCGAAGGGCATGAACACACGCGGCGTGCTCCGCAAGCTGCTGCAGCAGTACTGCCGCGAGGGGAACCTGCCCGCCGCCAGGGACATGGCTGACAAGTGCCAGAAGGAGGGGGTGAGACTTCTATTTCTAACCTTAAAAGAGATTTATTGTTGTACTAGTAGTGCCCCGCGGTTTTACCGTTCCCGGGGCAAAACCGGGATAAAAAGTATCCCATATTTTAATCTAGGGTATCATATATCTACATACCAAATTTCAACAAAATCAGTCTAGCCGTTTTTCCGTGAAACAATAACGAACATACATCCATACATATATTCTTACAAATTGTCATATTTATATAGTATTAGTAGAAGAGGATTACTTAACGCTATGATGAACGTTTTTACGGCGAGAGAAACATCGACTAACGAATTCGGTCCGCTACTACTTAATAATACGATTTTTTTATATAAATAAATAATATTAAATACTAAAATATCCATATTAATTTTACAGGTATTTTTGTCAGCGGGTATGAAGGCCGCCATATTTGATCTTCACGTCAAAATGGGTGAACTCGATCTAGCGGAGATGACGTTGGCAGATCTCAATAAAAGCGCGCCCAATTTTGTGCTAGACGAGTACAAAGTAGTAGACTTTGCTACCCTCATGGTGTATAGGAAGAAGATAGAACAGGCTTATGATATGATTAAGGAGCAGTCGAAGAAGAGGTGAGGTTTTGAACATTATTTATGTTGTTAATAATGTGAAATAATAACTAAGTTAAAAGGTTTTCTTTCTTTATTTATTTATAAACAAAAAATATTTTTTATAAAAAGATTTTAGAACGAAATAAAAAAAGGTATATATAAAAATAACAGTGTTATAGAGTTAAAAAAAAAAATAAAATTGACCTAAATTCAAGGAAATTCTAAAAATGTGGCAACACACCTACAGCTTAGAGACCCCTATGTTAGTTATCAACTGATTCATAACTAAGAGAGAATACTTACTTTTTTCTCGCATCTCAAAGACTTAGTATATAAACCACATGAATGTGGGGCAGTGTGGCCATTGTTGCAATTTTGCTTAGTTTATTTTTTTTAATTATCAAGTTTGTTATTTGTTCATAATAATAACAAAATACTTAACCTACTACCGGTATATATTTACGGATTCACGGATCTGATGTTAGATCAGTGGTTCTTAACCTTTTAGACATGTTAAAATTTGTTAAAATTTCTGTTTTGTCATGGACCACCTATTTGTTTTATGAGTATTATACCTACATTATCTGAGTGTCAATAAACGCATGTGCTATATATCTATAAAAAATGCATGAAATTATTCAATATATTTTTTTATTTATTATTTATTGTAAATGCATATTATAAATATTTAAGGTAAAATCACTAATGCTAGACAGTGACCTAAAGGATGACACCTATGAAAACATGTTCTTGTATTAAAAACAATTTCAGTAAAATGACTCTTATTACAATACCATAGGACACCTAGCACCATCTATGAATTGTTTTTAAAAACTCCCCAACGGTTTCTAACCGAAATTTCAAAATAGCGTCAGTCGTTGTCAGTCATGTAAACGAGTGAGCGCGCGTTCCGTGATTT
>DWAJ01005145.1:0-11892 GCA_018238005.1 Eurema mandarina | reverse complement strand
GCAGTGCTACCCGGAACTTTGCTATAAAGCCCAACTCCGGGCAGAGGTGCACTACACCGACGCTACCCACATTGAATCGTCAGATGTTAAGACTCATTAGCCCAGTAACTTAGGTCTAAATATTACTCGTATGACATAAGAAATATTTAAAACAGATGCAGTTGCCCGAGTCAGTTTAAGAGAGAAGATTATTAAAGTAGCAATAATATTAAATTAATTGTGACGAGCCATAGGACGTTTGTTAAACTAAGCCTTTCAGCAATATTTCGAAGAAGGTTGATACACGGTGACTGTATCAGACTTCCTTGTGTGACGTCACCCTTCTCTTCAAACGTCAATCATCAATCTATCTATAATAATTGAAATAAACAGCTCTAACTTTTGTTGTAAAACTGTAAATAAACATACATATATTTAATAAAAAATTAAACCAAATAATCACATCAAGTAATATATCTTTATTTGTCTTTTAATTGACACTACTTACAGACATCCATAAAACCCGTCTTAAATGGTAAAACAATCTTATATCTAGAACGAAATCTTAAAATCAGAGCATCAGAAAAATGAATGGCCTTAGCGAGTAAGGTAAGTCTTAATTGTTATGCAATAAAACTTTATAAGCACCAAATTTTCCGTATAATACGCAAAATATAACGAACTTTTAGCTTGAAATTAAAAAAATATAACAATTTAGTAAATCAACCAAATTTAGCCAAGTAAGCACAAATTTGTAGTCAGAAAGTGCGAAATTAAACGCCGTAAAATTTTATACAGTTTAAAATCTAATTTTAAAATTTAATTTACGTCTACACTTATATTAATAGAATTGAGCGAAAAAATAGGTACAATCGTCCAATTATCTTATTGATCAACAGCATAATACAATTAAATAAAGGAATCAAAAATTATCTTTATTCACTAATAGACACATGTGTATCTATGATCAAATTAACACAAACACAAAAAATACAAAGACATTGTTTCTCGCAATGCCGAAATTCACATCTTATTCAATAATAGAAGTAACAGCTAAGTTACATTAGAAATATATAATTATGGGATGTCGAACATAGGTAAAAACAAGTGTTTATTAATTAATTCGGTGTTCGTTTCATTACTCTATTCCATACGCGAATCTTTGCTAGTAGTTCTTGTAGTTAAAGTCGAAAAAGCACCCTTCGAAATGGGGATCGTTTGAGCATTCGACAAATATTATAATTTAATATATGATATCAATATCAAATTGAAATTGTTTTAATAATGTCTTAATGTAATGAATATATAAGTAGGTGCCTACGCTTAACGGTATTAAAATACGGTAACAAAATAATTCCATGCGGAAGCTGATAAAACGACCTTATAATGAGGTGACAAGCAGCCAAATATGTTTTAAGAGTGGAGGGTGTAATTGATGAAGTTATATAGGCGGAATTAATTATTCTTGGTACCCAATTATTTTCTTACTTTAGTCAGTATAAATTCAACATTTACATCTTATATTTAAGAAGTGCTCTAACACCAAAAGTAATCCTCATTAAATGGCAATTATATGTTGTTTCATTGGATTTTGATGAAGTTTGATTTTTTATTTAATGAGTTTATAATAATTGTTTCTTTCACTAAATCTGACCTGTTATTCCGGGCAGAATTTACAATATTATAATAAGAATTCCAAAAATACTTTCGTTATGATCACGAGTAGCATAGAATCTTTAATTTATAGGATAGATTTCAATGTTCAGTGTATGTATGTAATCGTTATAATTTTAAAAAACGTTGAAATTTAAATATGTTCTCAAATGACTACAAGAACCGACCCCTACACACGCGTGGAACAAAATATTTGACGATAAATTGAGTTGGATTTTAAAAAAATATTTGAGGTAAACGGTTGTACAAGAATATAATTTGTTAATACGGTAATATTGAATTTTTTGAATATCAAAACGTTTTGTATTATTTCTTTTTACGGTGCCTTCAAGAAAAGTTATTTCAACATGAAATTGTTAGCAAGTAGATAAAATTAATTACAATATATCCTTACTTAAAATAATTAAACTATATCCCTGTAAAATACTTTGTTCGAAGTAAGACTATAAACCCGTAGAACAATATTTTAAAGCATACTTTTTTCAACGCCGTATGTAAAAGATATATGTATAATATTTTTGTACCCAGCAACTTATCTAGAATAAGCAACGTTTAACGTTAAGCTTCATTTTAACATAGTTTGCGCTTTGGGGATTAAAAACAAGATCTACCTACTCCTAGGAATCTTATTTATGATGGCTCAAGTAGTGTGCGTTACCATACTTTTTGTATAATTAATTTGCCATAGGCGTAATATGTCTGGCATATGTCTGGACTTAATGTATGGGGTAACGGTAGTTAGAAAAATATAGTTAACATAAAGCCATACCGTAGATCGTGAAAGGAAAAAAATAACACTTTGTGAAGGAGATAAAGTCAGTTTTCGTAAAATCAGTAATATTCAATAGTATAGTTATAGAATAACCAAATAATTTCGATACTTTTGAATCTCAACTTCAGATAAAACTTCTTTTGAGATTGTTTTTCAGACATTGTAAAAAAATATAAGCGAAACGACAACATTTACTACACATCCAGATATTTTAAACAACTTTAACGTGTGATTCTAAACCAATATCTATAAATCCCAATACAGGACAAACGTATTAACGTAGTACTTTTATCAACTATACGAGTAATTAAGTCTTGTATATTTTAAGATATTATAACATACATTATTCTAGACAGTATAACTATAACATCGATGTAATATAGACATAAAATTCCACAAATATTCTAAGACTTATTTAGGTACTTAAACTTACAAAAAATTGTAAATTTCCAAAAATGTTTATATATTAATATTGTTTCATTTTCGCATAAAATAATAATTAAATTGATTCCACTTTGTACTTTGACTTGCATTTAAATTTAATAGAAATAGTATTGAATACTAAAATATTCTTCTCTTGGACGAAATACAACAGATAACTGTACCTATGTATTAAATGTAGTCTTTTAACAAAAAAATACATTAGGACAAGAATATTTTAACCTATATGTATTCTATAAATTATAAATACGGATAGACTATAATACATCACGGAAAATTGAGGAGTTGTTAACGTTACGTGATGATTGCAAATATTATAGATGGATTAATTATCTATCTACAAAAATTGTGAAATTCTGATTTAAAATGCATAAGATAAATCGTAGATTCATACGCCCTTCGCTAGTTTACAATCTCGCCGGATATATTATAATATATTCGTATTGATTATTTTAGGGTTACATAAACAAAACCTTAACAGTTACACATCAAGATACATAAAAGACAATAATTGTATGCGCCCTTATACAGCGCAGACTTATAATTTGTCTGTTATCCGAAAACATTGTCCATAGCCTTGAAACGTCTCGCCGATTTTTATACGTACTTCACATAAAGGTCACTATAAATCCACTTTCTCTGGATTTAATTAGGTAGTCATAGTAGGTATATGTCAGGTCCGAGAATTAATAATATATTATGTGCGTCATATCCATCAGTTATTGTTTTTTCATCCTGTGAATGTAACACTCGTATGTCGTACAAGTCATGTTGCCATACAAGACTAAAAAAGTGTACAATAACATTTTTAAATTTCTGCGTCATGAGCGGAAACTTATCGTTTGCAATTTTTTGTATCAAAAACAGAACTATTTACTGATAATGAGTTACAGTACTGCTAGTTGTAAAGTACTTTAAGATAGTAAAGTTACTCTCTTCTTTGTATCTCATTTATAAAGTCTATTATTTAGTGAAGTATTTTAACTAGTTAGGATGTCATATCTAGATTATTACTTTAACGGATAGAAAAACTACATTACCTGTGTCAATGTGTATGTAATAGCTAGTGGCTTATATGTATATGCACAGTTTTTAATGATATTAGGATAATCGATTAAATTATCCATTCGTGAACAATTTATATCGATATTTTTTATAATTAATTCATTGATACATTAAGTATCATTAATATGTACAGATCAATGGATATGTATACCTTCTTTTCATCATTATATGTACATATTGTGTATAGATTACAAAGATATTTTTTTTATAATACATATACATATACCTACGGCAAGGACAAGGCTCTAATTGGACCGAATCGAAATAGAAAACTAATATAGGTTTTTAATAAGAAAGTGTCTTATGCATAATTGTATAACTAATGTCTCTAAATAGTTAACAAAGTATAATTAGGTTGATTCTGGAAAAAATATGAGTACACTTTAAAACTTTAAAGAATCACAGATATTACGACGTTAAAACATAGTACCTATTTACAAACCTTACCTCTTAGATAATGTTTCCATATTGTATTTTATAATTAAAATCATATATCTATCATAGATATAAATATATTTGACCCCTTCAGTCCGAAAACAATTGACTATCATTAAAAATAACATTCTAAATTACATACAGTGCATTTTTCTGTTTAGTGCATTTTTGAATGATAAAGAAGATTTATAAAGAATGCAATTTACCTAATATAATAATTAAGAATATACCGACTTTGGCAAAGCATTGCCAATATACGCATGTAGGAAAACAGGAGATTTTCATTTTTTATTTGGATTAGACTAGTTAGTTAACTAGTAAAACTAAGACAATTCAATAAATATCGACCATTTTTCAAAACGGACGTATATAGCAAACTGATTTTTAAGCCAATTTGTGTATTGTCATTTGATATGTATTAATTTTAGTATCAAAATTTTCGGTTTTTGATAACGTCCAAAAGTGTTTGTACTTACATCCTGTATGATCCATTATTGTAGATATATTATATACGTACATACATGTATAGAAATTATTGTCTTATTTTCGAAAATTAGTAACAATTTAAATAGAAATGGTAAATATACATATTTTATATAGTATGGTACATTAAAAATTAATCATTAGGCGAAACATATCACTTAAGTTACGTATTTAATTGTGTTAACGCATATAGAAAAAACAAGTCATACACAGGAAAGTTTTACTAAATCATCCAAGTAAATTAGAAAGAACGAATACAATATTTATTCAAAATGTATTCATATATAGTTAATTCTACATCAAAATTTAGCATTTTGATTGAGCAAAATGTTATTAATACATTTATATTATAATGTACAATCAAAGTCGAGAAGAAATCGCTTGATACCAAATTACGCATTGTTATTTTGTTCAAATTTGTTGTAGGTACTTATAAGTTTAACACCTAATTACACAAATTTTTTATAAGCTAAGAACTATCAAAAGCATTAAATATTCAACTACGTACTCGAATATACGTCAATATTAGAGGGTAGTTATTTATAACTGTTACATCAATATACTACCTAGCATTGTAAATGTCCGCTACCAAAGGCCATCTTTATCCTGAGAATTAAATTCTTTTCAATCACATACAAAACATACTCGTTCGGAATATATTCATAATCACATATTATCACACAGCGTTACCATTTAAGAATTCCGTTCCGTAGCAAATAAATAACAAAGTATAATATCAAAAGTCTTAAGCTTACATTAAAAATATCTACAATTTTTACAGAGAGAAATATAAAACTATAGAGTCGTATACGATAGAGCTATATCAAACGTATACCTGTCTTACTTTTACTACAACTAAAGATTTTTTTAAATAAAAGAAAAGAATACAAGAGACTTAGGAAGAGATAGAAGAGTAGAAAAGATAGCAAACTACTTTTAATTCCAATTGCATACAATATAATTTTAAATACACTTTTAAAACCAGTACGTTATACGAATCAATAGTTTTATATTCAGCTTAAAATCTAGTTGGGACTCGTTACGCCACTTAAAAGTCAATATAATGTCAATAATGTAAACTTTGAAAAATGTCTAAAATAATACAAAAGCTAGCTGGATGTAGTCGAAATGCCACATGTATTCCCTGACTTGTAGGGTGTATGATATGGCCCTAACACGGGCCATATAACGCATATGCTAGGCAACCTCATCAGACAATTTGTTATGAGCACTCACTTTCGCCCCAAGCAGGCCGGGGTTGAGCTCGTAATAGCTGAAAATAAGCGCTAGTATGAATAGCGATAGTTGCTGAGATACAATTGGGAAAAAATTGTGAAAAGGGTTTATTTAGTTTGAGTAAATAAGTTCTTAAGATGTTCAATGTTACAGCTGAAAGAAAAGGCTAAACTGAAAGCCGATTTGTAATGTGTGTATAAAATTGGTGAAATGATCTGGCGTAGATTTAATCTATATCTAGGTATGATAGGTCACATCTTCGGTACTTATGTTATATTGCTATTTTAACTATGAGGTGTTTAATGTCAAATAGGAAGTACTAATAATTTTGCTAAACTTTATGTATGTCACACAATTTAGAGAAATATGTTGTTTTTGCATATAATTTAAGGCAAAAATTCGCATCTTCGCGTACCGTAGCTTTATAACATATCCTCAGTCCAAGTCGTAAGAAATGGTAAGGAAAACTAATACAATATGAACATACGCACAAACGCAAAAGCACTCGCAAATAAGCTAATAAAAAACTACAAAAATACTTATTTTCCTACCTCTTTGATTAACTATAATAACATTAAAATAGCCGACATCTAGTTTTACGATTATAATATGAACTTTCAATTAAAAAAAATAGATATTTTTGTGTCTCATATTGAACAATTTAAACAGGTAGTGATATGATTTCGTAATTAGAGTAAGATAAACTCCGTTTTAACCTTGATGTATAGATAGAATATCTTCATATCAGATAGGTGGAATAATAAATTATTTTAAATAAAATAATACTTACGATAATCCTCTTTCCCTCAGTCGCCTAATACAAGCAGGTTTTACTTTCGGTCCGCCAAGACTATGAGCGCCTCGCCCAGTTATAAAAAACAATGTTTGAGCTCTCACACCGTTTCTACCATTCATTTGCCTCAACTTTTGAATGTGAATATCAAGAAATAAATCTAGAGACTCTATTGATTCGCAAACGCGATAATTGTGCAAATCTAATGTTAGATTGTTCTTGCAACGTTGTGCGTTCACCTGCAATGAAACACCAAATAGAATTACTATTGTTATGATTTCAAAATTTTGGTTATTTTCTAGGATAGAGATTAATCAATGTGTATCATATAATAATGTGGCTTGTCCTTGATGTTTATTAGTTTTTAGGAATTCAATTAGATACGTGCGAGAACAGTTAATTCTTGCCCGGGTTTCCACGCACTTTATTGAATCAGTTTCTTCAGTTCAGTCTTTATTTAAGGGATTTATACCATATTTTCTATTTAATCTCAAAATCCGTTGCGTAGTTTTAAATATCTTAGAATACAAATTCACTATGTTTTTTTTACTATGTAGAAAAATCTCTATTTATATTACCTTTGCGACATATATTTTAACCTGTTACACATTCAAGGCGATGCCAATGCTATTGACGGACAAAGCATTTTTTTAAAGTTATCATACATAATTTTTCTTTGTTTAGCTATCAAATTATGATTAAATACATATATAGATCTCGCGGCTGCGCAGGTGCAAACTAAATATTCGCCATTAAATCATTAAAGTTAACATATGCATACTTACTTCAGCGAGAGAAACACAAGCTTTGCTATTAGCTTGTTCGAACAATCTCGTATGAAGCGCCCCAGCACTTGAGAAAAACGATGCAATCGACAACTTACCGCGTTGCATGTATTCCTTAGCCTTTTGATAGCTTCTGCAACAAATAAAACCAAAAAAATGTATGCAAGTGTAATTCATGACACATCCTTACGTAATTGAGAATACCACGTTAGCCAAATTTTAACTAGCTCGACCTCAACAATGAAAGACGTTAGGAACACCTTCACGGGTTGTTTTGTTCAGGTGGAAAATATAGCATTTATCACATATAATTAAATATTTATTTCTTTACAAGACCAAGTTAAGTTGTTCGCAATGAAGACTATTACTTACTTTTGCCTTAATTCCATTTGACGCGTTGCCTCGGCTCTATACTGATTAACATCTTCCATCCCTATGTTTTTATTTCTTGGTAACAATGGCCACTCGACGTCAGAAAGAGCCTGAAAATTACCATATTAGAAAATTAAAAAAAAATCTTTGTACAATTTACTATTAAAATTGAAGTTTTATTTTATTTACTTTACCTTGCTTTTCTCCTCAAGATACTTTTGCTTTAATTCCAACTCTTTGTTTATAACAAACCGCCTGACCCCATCTTTTTCTTGAACGACATCC
This sequence comes from Eurema mandarina, assembly GCA_018238005.1. Taxonomy (NCBI): domain Eukaryota; kingdom Metazoa; phylum Arthropoda; class Insecta; order Lepidoptera; family Pieridae; genus Eurema; species Eurema mandarina. The sequence continues at coordinate 3,572 of DWAJ01005145.1, read as the reverse complement.
AATTTGCCCATCGATAAAAGAAGAGCCTGTATCATACAAATTAAAATAAAATTTGAATACTTTAATATAATTAATTAGTGTCAGCAAGATTTGCTTCAGCAAACAAGCTTTCAACTATATAATTACCTCAACAGTATCTTGAAAAACGTTATCATGGGCCATCAATATTTCTGATAAAATTTCAGTTGAAATATCAGGGAACAAATTATATAATTTATCTCTAGTTAGCTTTGCTGCCATATCTAAGGGTTCATTGCTGCGCCATTCACCGACATCTTTGTGATACAATGACAGAGCATAATCTAAATCCATAATTTCTTGAAAATCCGGCACTTCAGACTTTTTTCCCGCTAACAGAAATTCTTCCTCTTTCTTTGCCAGTTCCCTGTTAACGAAAAAACCTACAGAAATTGTTTAGTAAATAATAAGCGAGGTTTGTTCTGTCTAACAATATAAGCAAAATATTTGTACGTAATAACCTACCTAGCAAATTCCGCATCCTGCTCAATCATAGCTTCAGATTGTTTGGAATCTTGTTCTAGTTGATGCATCAGGGATTCCATCCACAACGCGTTCATCTCATTCATAATAGAAACAGGGACATTTATCTTAGGTACTACATATTCTGGATACTTCATATCTTCTCTACCGAAAAGTTTATCTAACTGCTTAATAAATTCTTTGCCAATAGTTATATTAACTGTCTTCTCTTCATCTTCGACACCGCAGCAATCGTCGTCATCAATTTCACTTTGTACTTCTTGCGTTGTATCGTCAGATGTTTTAGTGGATGTAGTAGGTCGATCATCTAATTCTTGTATATTTGGTGCTTCTGGTTCAGGGCCAGTTATATTTGCATCGTTTGTTTCTTCTTTAATAGTATTTTCAATTTCATCATTAGGTTCATGTTGTTCTCCTCTACGAAGATTTCTTATTTTTAAACAATGCTCGGAGTAGTGATTGTCAGATATAACAACATTTTTTTCAATTTGACGTTTTAACTGCATAGAAATATCTGATACTGGTATTTCTTTTCGAATTTTCTTAGGGGAAGCAATAGCATTGCTGTCTTTAACAACTGCTTCTAACCTAGGGTTTGGCCTTTCAGTAGCTACAAATCGGCTGTCCGGTATAATATTATATGCCGCAAGGCAATCACACTGAACGCCATCATCAACCGTATCTTCATCTTCAGACAAAGTTTCTTCTTTTAAAACGCCAAACTGTTTATTTTCCATGCCATCGATAACAATTTCAACAGCCCAATTGACATCCCCACAACAGGTCTCAAAAATATCTCTTAAGGGAGCAGACGGAATATGTTTGAACATTTTTCGAAATGCTTTAAAATGCTGTTCCTCATTTTGACACCTCACTGGTTTCATTAAAATTAATTCATTGTTAGTCGTTGTACTTTTATCTAACATCCTTTGGTTTGGTATTTTTTCAATTCGAGGTACAATAAACATATTAATATCCCTTGGAACTGCAGATAATATTTTAAAATTATTTTTATGATTCGATATATCAGTGTCACCAATTTCAAAACATGTAAAACTTGAAATCTTTGTGACAGCTGGTATATTTATGACTGGAATACTTAATGGCGATGGATGGTTAACGGAAGGAAAAGCAGATAACTTGCTCCAATCTTCTGTGTGATCAAAAGATATTGATGGCTTTGGTAAGGATTCTTTGTTCCGTTGTGGCATTGAAGATGTTAGGGCAGATGGTTGAATTGTAGCTGAAGTTGATGCCTTTCTGTCATCATCTTCCCAATTCTCGCCATTATCCCAAGCTATTTCAACCTGTTGAAATTCTTCTAAAGATTTTTCTACTTCCTTATAGTCTATGTACTGTTTGTTAATTCCCTTTTCAACTGGTTTTGTATTTGCAATGTTGTTTGACTGTGGTGGTTCATGTTCTTCCGAAGTTAAACTTAAATCATCTAATTTTCTGTCATCAGAACTTTGGATTTGAGTTTTTACAATATTTTCATCTTTTCTTTCATTCTGAAACTTCATATTTTCCTCTGCAGCAGAAATTATGTCTAATGGATTAATTTTGTTTTCTCTTGGCAGAGGAGGAAAATTTCGTAGTACAGGTGGTATTAAATTTCCTGGATATTTAACTCCACAATAATAAATTAGTTTACTGCTTGTTATATCTTCCTGATAGTTATCTAGCATTCGTTGAATAGTTGCAAAAGGTACGTTATGTACATTTCTCTTAAAAAGTTGGTTCGCTTTTTTGGCCCATGGTGTATGTGGCTCTACAACGTTAACTATATAACCGTTTTTTATAGCAGCTTTGGCATATGGTTCCATTTCCCAAATTTCTATATTTGTATTGTCAATTATTAGTGGACTTATCCCTTGTTCCATTGCTTTTTTTGCTCTTTGTTGGTTCCACAAATGGGCCTCTGGAATTTTACTCTTGTCATATTTATATACACCTCTAATGTAATAAAAGTCATCAGCACTCATAATATGTGTTTGAGTATTTTCAACTGCACCAATTGTCATTTGCAATATCTCTCGAGATAGGAATGATTTGCCACTACCAGGTACCCCTCTCATTATAATTAAAACTCTCCAGCCTTTGTTACAGCTATCAACTATTTTCCGGATTGGATCTGTCCAATATGAGTTGTTCATTACTTTTTTTAGAGGAGACTCGGAACGTTTAGAACTATTTTTAATAGGTCTATTTTGTTGTGAAACATTTGCATATGACATTGTGCTCATCGCTTGTATTTGAATGGTGTTCGTTTCTATGGGTGTATTTTGATGTGAAGAATGTGCATATGGCTCTGTCTCCTGAGTATTATTTGAATAGGGATCTTGTATTTGTTGTTGTGAAAAATTTCCATAAGAGATAGGGTTTTGTGGATTCTGTTGATAAGGATTATTTTGATTTGGCATATTTTGCTGTGCTCGCTGCGCATGTACATATGACATTGCACCTTGTGTATTCTCATGAAAGTTGGTGTATGTTGTGGTAACATTGTTTATAGATTGTGAAACACTATTTCCATGTTCTAGTTGTAATTGATTAAAATTAGCTGGATTTACATCACCGGCAATACTCATTAATGCATTTGCAGATTGATTAACTGTAAACAAAGAGTATGATATCAAAAAAAAGTTTTTTCTTATAAAATTAATTATTCCACCATTTGCATAAAAAGCACTTTAACATTTTACTATAGACACCTATAGTTATGTGAGAAGAAAAATATTCATGCAGCTCATGTCCATTGTAAGCTATTACTAAATGCTTAGCTAAATGATATGTAATAATTTAGCATTAGTTATAACATAATAATATCCCATCAAAAACAATACTTGTCAAAAATACCAAGTCTCCCAACTCAATTGTTCTACGGTAAAAAGTTGTGAGATCCATGTAATACCAAGTCGGTTATTAATTTATTCAGTCTCTTCTTTAGCGACTTTCTCGTCTTAATACGTCAAGTCCCTAAGACCACGATCGTGGTGCATAACAATTAAAAATCAATTGTGTCTGTAATATTCGTACTCGAAGCATTAACTTGTTGGGTAATAATTAAG
>DWAJ01005144.1:0-11894 GCA_018238005.1 Eurema mandarina | reverse complement strand
GAAAGTGTTTCAAGAGGAAGAGTTTGAAATAATTATGACCATTTAATTTAGATTAATTTTTGACCGTCTAAATCTTAGCATTTCTGTAAGAATCATATTCGACTAACCTCCTCTACACTGCTGCCCGAAAGCCCGAAAGTCCGAAAGTCCGAAAGTCCGAAAGTCGAGCTAGTCTCGTCCAAACTAACTTTTTCAATTAAACACGAGTCTTTTCAAAGACACGTAACAGCTGAAGTGATTTCGTAGTATCGATCAATTTAAAAATCGATATGCTGGTCAATAGAAATAAAAAATCAATATCTTGATTAGAAATAATTCAAGTGAAATGAATTTTCATTACACTAATTTATAAAATTAGGTATTCTTTGCGATTTTTCAATATGACTACGCATTTCTGTTACACGTTGTGTACGCACTCGAAAAAATATCGTACGCGCGATTCTTAACTCAGCGCATTAATAGCGGTCGCTATGATTTATTGGTATAGCATCGCACGCGCTGGCTCACAAGGCATTAGTTAGTTGATTGCAGCTCTGATAACATCGCTAAACCACATTATTGTCTTAACTGATTCATTCGTTCCCGAGATACGGAGTTAGTTGCTAATTTTAGTCGACTCTGTAAATAACATTTTATTCACAGCTTGCATGCGCTTTCAATAGTATTTTTTATTATCTGTGGCGTAATTGAGTTGTATTATACATTTATATCTTAATATATATAAATCTCGTGTCACAATGTTTGTCCTCAATGGACTCATAAACCACTTAACCGATTATAATAAAATTTGGACACCATGTGCAGTTTGATTCAACTTAAAAGATAGGATAGCTTACATCCCGGTATTGCCCCGGGAACGGGAATTACGTGGGTAAAACCGCGGGACACAGCTAGTATATATTATAGATGTTTATTACGATAGTGATTCAATTTGAAAGGTTTTAGACCCCAGATTAAGACATATGTAACTTTTATTCTTGGTAATGAATCGATCGCAATCTTAACTTTAAAAAAGTATATATAACTTAAATACGGTGACGTTTTTTATGTATAAATATTATAATAGTCGAGTTTGTGTTTATATTTACAATTGTCATCTTCTTATTTAGAAAAGAGCGACTATCAGAGTTTCTTGCCGGTTCTTCTCTGTAGAAACTGCCTTCCGAACCGGTGGTAAATGTGTTGTAATACCATGACGATTCAAAAGTGTTACTTTATGTAGCCTAATTGAATATAGATACTTTTGACTTTGACTTTGATGTTTTTTTCAAAAATACTGACAAGCAAATCGAATTTAAGCACGACTCCAATATTTTCTTTTGACTGCTTGAACTCGCAGTACAAATCTGTCAAAGCAACTGGGTTTAAAAACTGAAACTTAGTTTAAATCCAATATTCGACCACTAAATAAGAAAAAATTCGAACACCCTTATAACCTAACACACCTATTAATACCGGTCCAAAAACACAGCGACCTGGCAAAAATGGCGTCGTCCCCGGCGCGTACATCATAAATTTAAATATTTCTCCGGAATAAAACACGCCGGGATAATATACGGGCTTATTGTCATCGGGCAAAAGGAAAAAGTCGGGAGTCGTGTTGGAACTACCTGTGACATAGATACACGAACGTTAGCGTTATCTGGATCCTACTTTTTTACTTGCTATTAAAGAATTCTTCTTAAAAATAGACATATAAGGGCTTCGAAATACCAAAAGGAAAGTTAGTAGTTGTTCTAGTTCTAGTTGGAAAACTAGGCTTCATATAGTAACACTTATGAATCATCATGGTTTTACAAAACGGTACGAAACACTGTTAGTTGCTTATTAAAAGGTACAAATATAAAAATGGAAATTAAAACTTTTTAATGAATGAAATTAATATTGATAAAATAATCATACACGAAAATCCTTGTCTTATGCGCATTAAGAAATAGAAAAGAAAATGAATATTCCATAGGTTTAGAATTTTCTTTACGTTTGTAGATATGCAAGTTTTGTTACTCTATCCCTCAAAACTTATATAACGGTCTAAAGTTCGGCATGTAAGTAGTTTAAAGTTTAAAATTTACCGTAAGACACTTACTATCCTGATATTACCGGGATTTACCGTTAAATAAAATCCCATTACATTAATTTTTAAGTGCGTAAATCGCGCGATTTTTCAATGAAGTTTCTTAAGACATTCTCGTTCTATATTGATAAAAATGTTAAACACATATGTGTTAGGCCTATATAGGCAAATATAACAACTAACGAAACTGCATGAAGGAACTAGTCAAGAAATAAAACTATCAATTTGAATGTTCCCTACTCTGTGCTGGATTGAGACGTCGCTTCGTGCGTCGAGACCGGGAATCTTAATATGCAAACCTGACTTTTATACAGGGTGCTTCGACTTGGAAATAATTTTCTACTTTTAATTCTAACTAGCGCCGGCTTTATTATAGATGAATTAAACATATAAACCTTCCTCTTGAATCACTCTATCTATTTAAGAAACCGCAAGAAATTCGGTTGAATAGTTTCTATGATTAAAGCATACATTTGGATATATGGACAGAGAAAGCGACTTTGTTTTATGCTATGTAGTGATTGCCAATTTCTAGAGACATACCTATACTGTCTTGCTACTTTTTTGTATTTCTTCTTTAAAGGTTGCTTGGAAGAGATCGCTGTCAAGCGATAAAGCCGCCAAGCTGTGTCATATTTCTGTTCAATGTCTATATAATAAAGTGTATAAATAAATAAGTTAATAAATAAATATACTTTTAAAGTGAGAATACAGCATTTACATTTGTTGTGTCCTTTCTTATTCTAGATTTTTGTAAAAACATTAATACCTACTATAGAGAAAGAATTTTCTAAGGTGATAGACTTAAAGAAGTTTTTTGTAATCATCCAATAGTATCTAATTGTAGCAATTTGTTGCATTTAAGAATAGTTTAAGGCTAGCATTAATTACAAACAATTGGTTACATAATGATTTTCATTATGCATGTGCGCTAGTCGTAAATACGTTACATAAACTTAAAAATAGCCTAATCGAATCTATTTTAAATACTCTTACAGCATCTACTATCTACATCTACTACTAAATACTCTAACTACAAATAAATTAAGGCAATATAGATATTTTTGAAATACTAAGCATATGAAACAAAATATAAGTCTCCCAACAGCTGTACAATTTCCATTGAAACAAACAAACGTCGTCAACAATTTGTGTCGATCCCTATATGGGTTTGCTACTAATGAACTCAAATATGGCATTATATACAAATACCAACTTTATTGCTACTTGTATTCTATAATTAATACAATTAACGTTGTCGAACGTTGATTAATATAATACTCGGGATTCCATGAGCCTTTTAACTTGTCAACTATTTTACATTTTAAGGGAACTGCATTTTTATTGCTATCTGAAAGGCTGTGGCTCTTATAGACGTATACATAGACTAATTATTAATCGGTCTACCGATTTATAAGGCACTATCAGTTCAGTTTCGGCCTTATCACTCAAGAGTGATCTCTTTCAGGCAACCAATTGAGGACAAAACATACATAATAAAAAATTAGGTGGCGTAGTGCAACTTTAAACACTAATAGATACATTACAAAATACTTACACATAATAATTGAAATATTATTAGTATGGTACCTATTGAGTAATAATATGAACTACACATAATATAATAATCTTAATTCAACTAGGCTACATTTAGTAACACTTTTGAATCGTCATAGTAATACAAAACATTTACCACCGGTTCGGAAGTCAGTTTCTTCAGAGGAGAACCGGCAAGAAACTCTGATAGCTGCTCTTTTTAAAAATAAGAACATACAATTGTAAATATAAACAAAAACTCGTATATTATAATATTTATACATGAAAAAGGTCACCGTCCTGAGACGGTTAAGAAATATCTAATTTGTTTAATGTTTAAGTGTTAAATGTGTAATTTTGAATGCAGATATTAATATATAACTTTAATAGTCTACTTGTACTAAAAATTATAAGTATTAAAAACTCTCTTTACGCAGTTTTATTCCTGTAGTTTTTCAGCTATTCAAACAAACAAACGTACAAAAAATCATATATAAAAGGAGGCCTGCAATAAACAACATATGTTATTTTTAATTATCTCCAATTGAAGCTAATTAATGTCTCTTTACTTACTCATATACGTTTTTGTTGTAATTTTACATAGATGGTTGATTTGCTTGCCCTTAATTATAACATGTTTTTCTATAAAATAACTTACTCAAACTTACTTAGGCTAAGTTACTTAGATCATTCTATAAACCTTATTGGGTAATTACTTATTTAGGTTCTTATTTATTTAACTACTACTACTTAAAAATCTGCGTATAAGATATTATCCTAAAATATTTAAATATTTAGTATACCTCTATATATTAATACAATAAAGTCTAAATTATAAATTAAGTAAAGGTGTCAATTCCTTTGGTAGGTAAAACCAAAGGAGGTCCATTATTATCCTTTTTCCCTGACGTCAAAAACCCTTAGTTTATCCCTTTTTAACCCCCGCCACAAAACCACGAGGTGTTATAAGTTTAACATGTCTATGTTAATGTGTATGTAATGGTATATCAGTCGAGAGTGTTCAGCTAAGCTGTTTGGTGGAAATCGGATCAGGTCTTCAAGGTCATCAGTTCGGGATTTTTTATTTTTAATTAAAAATGTGTCTTGTTAAACGTTGTTAATAGGTGGAGGTGGTCTTTTACTAAAAGGGGACTATTATTTATTATTCCTCAGTTGCCAATAATCACATTAGGAGACGTCTTGTTTTAACTTTTAAAATAAATAAGTCTTACGATATATAAAGTCCGTTCCCCGCGGTTTTACCCGCGTAGTTCCCGTCCCCGGGGATATACCGGGATGTAAGCTATCCTATCTCTCAAGTTGGATCGAACTGCACATGGTGCGCGAATTTTATTATAATCGGTTAAGTGGTTTAGGAGTCCATTGAGGACAAACATTGTGACACGAGATTTATATATATTAGATAAGTCAGGTTCATTACATTCGTGTTGGTTTTCACATTATTGCGAACATAAAGTCGTTCCTTTAAATATCAAACATAATCGATATTAGAAATCTCTATTATCGTTTGAAAATTGCATCCAATCATTAAGGAACTGCAGCATGGGACATTCGCCCTTATTCCATTGTTTTAAGGTTCAAAATTAACAAAAGACATCGTTCAACATTAGGGCTCTGTGAGGGAAGGCAGTTTAATATAATTAGTTTGACTTTTATCTTGATTTCGCTATTCGCAATTGGGATTTACATAGAGCTGTTAATAGTCCTTTATACGTTAAATATTTTTGTAGGTAGGTAGGTTATTAGCGGAGAATTTAGTCACACTTATATTGATATGTAAAATTGTATCACCAGTAAAATACAGAATTTATATATCTTCTCTTAAACATATATATTTCGACGACCGCTTGCCGCAGTGGTAGCACAACTGCGTCTTGGGTTCGATCCCCACACCGGAAAAATATAGTTGTAATTTACATTTGTATTTTGTCTGTATTGTATGTATGCTTTTACAAAAGAAAAGTATGTATGTGTAATTTATACCGTTATCTAGTTGCCATAACACAAGCTTTCTGCTTAGTTTGGAACTAGATGGCGCTGTGGTATAAATGTCCTGAAAATATTTATTTTATTTATATTCGAGTACTCATTATGGCAACATATATCTAATTGCTTTGAAATTAAAAAAATAAGTCAAACTATTATGACCATTACATAAACAGTTCTTCTTATTTTCTTTATTTATATTTAAATATTGTTATTCATAAATAATTACTAGTTTTAATATCTCTATACAGTCTTGAATTCAACGTGGTTTTCATTCGACTCGATCACCTTATGTTGACGGCTGATAAATGAATGTTTTGTTATGTAAATTACATAATAAATACGCCATTTTGAATTCTTATTTAAGGGGTATCAATATAATAGAATTCTGTTCCGTATGTTTGTTTGTTTGTTTGTTCATGACGTAATTATTTTATATGTATCGTATAGTATAGGTGTGATGTTATAAAATAATAAATTTTAAATAAATCTATGTAATTAAATTCCAGAACAATGTATGGAACAATTTTAACTTTGTAGAAAAAGAAGGAAAAGCTTCCTTTAAAATAAAGTAAGGATCCTAGATCCTGCAAATATTATTTTACAGACATAGATAGTACTAATATGCCTTTATTGTTAACGTTATGTGTTAACGTAGGTTTCTAATGAAAAAATAACTATTAAAATCGGTCCAGTACTTTTTGAGTTAATTCGTTACATACAAAAATACAAATATTTCCACTTTATAATATTAGTTAAGCTATTTCTTGACTACCAAAATTTATACTTTTGGGAGTTAAATGTAAACAAACATAATACATCTTTACAGTACACAGCTCAACACCCTCAGCACGTGTGCGTTATCAGCGATTACTGATAAGCAAATGGTATTGTCAGTGATTGCTGAGAGCTATTCGTTTGTACATGATTTATTACATTTAATCTAACATACTGAAATTACGATTAACTATTGTTAACTTTGCGTGTTAAATTATTAATAGAACTGTATAATATTCTAATTGTATAAATCTTCACAATAAGTTTATAATATTGTTTCTTACCTTTTTCGGTAATTCGCTCTAGAAAGGTATATAGGTTAATGAATAATAGAAATTGATTAAAAATGGATATTTACTCTTTGATAAGAGTCAAAAGTGAATCTTTTGATGATCCACTCCGGAATCCTGATCATTATAGCCTATGCATAGATCATTATAGCATTATATATTATATCGAATATAATATTAAGCATTTAACTTATTTCAGATCCAAAAAAGCATACCAATATTACATTATTAGATTAATATAGGCTATTATTTTTCTTATCTCTCTTGTAGTATATTGTATAATTATATTAATATATTATATTATATATAACTAACAAGTTCATACTATAAATTAGTTATTCCTGTCGATTTATTAAGTTTTTTTTACCAATAAAGTACGAAATACTTATTTTTTTTTTACAATCTAGCCTATTCACTAATTAGTTAATTAAATTTAACCTCTTTTATTACATAAACATAAAGTTCTTAGGTAAATGTCTAATAGTTATATTACCATTGGTTAATATGTTATTATAATATGATAAATAAACTGATCATAATGCCCAGAAAGTATTTCAATAAATGCGCTACATATGTATGTATAGTATGTATATCGCAAATAAATAAGAGTGAGTGAAAATTAAACGAGTGATTAGTTGAAAATTACCGCCGTCCCAATATAATGTCGCCGCTCGCCGCCCGACTACCGCCTGCCGACTGATCACTGATCGAACTTTCTAGAAGCGAATTATTTTTATTTATTATTGGTAATAGGTAGTTTAATTATGTACTAGCTGTTGCCCGCGACTCCGTCCGCGTGGACTTTCTATAAAATTTGGCCCCTAAAACCCTTTTTTCCAGTTAAAAAGTAGCCTATGCTACTGTTTGCCAAAAATCAGGTCGATTGTTTGCTTAGAGAGCCTACGGCGTGAAGGACAAACAAAAAACAAATGCAATTTCAAAGGTCGGCAAGTAGTGGGACACTTAGCTTTGTGGCTGTTCACAGGCAGAGATAGTCACTTAATACCTGATGAAGCTGATCGCCATTTACTCACCATCACAAAAAACATATTATATTAGATAGATAATTTATTTCTATATAATATTATATTATAAGAATAAGAATAACATATAAATAGCCTACCTCCAGATTTATCAAATATCACCAACAAAAGTAAATTCTGTAAATCATTAAAACTACATCTACTAAATTATTAATCCTATAACCTAATAACTATAAATGTAATGTCCTTTATTAAATAATATTTCTGTAACCGTAACCGTCCGAGCTGTACGAAATAATCAAGTATTATGACCATTAGCAATCACACCCACAGACAAATTGTGAAAACAGTTTTTGGGGCCCTGTTCTTAGCCTATAAGATGAATGTAAATGTTCTAAATAAATTAAAAATATATATAAGAAAGAAGAAACACTCTGTAAGTAAGAGTTTACTATATACTAAAACTAAGCTATAGTTTACATAGACTATTAATAATAAAAATGTTCAATAGCACAAGTAATTTACATTTTACAATCTTAGCAAGAATAATGGTAAATATTTTACAAGGTTTTCTGATAATTGCACAACAAACTAACAGACAAAATACCTACAAGTACCTAGGTACTTATAAAAAAAGTTTTTATTTTTAAATAGCTGTGACTATCGATTACCAGCTAAGCACGGTCTTGTTTTTGATATTTTATAGTTTCTATTTCTTCTATTATAGTTATAGGTATAACTAATAGCATATTTTATAGTTTTGTGGAGAGCAGTACCTACAGCTGTTCTCACTAACCTGACTTTTTTATAATTCATTTATTCATTCAGTTCGTGTTAAAAAATACCTACTTTACAGACAGGCTTACTTAGACATTTATTTCATTAGCATGAAAAAACATAAAACTTTGCAAGCCAAATTCAGTTCTCTATGAACGTTTCGACCAATCGCTTCGTTCCCCCTCGCCCAGGGGAGGGAGGGTCGGCTTAATTACCCCGCTTTTATAGTTGAAATGAGTTCATTTTGGAGCGACCTAACAAGCTACGTAATACCTATTTAAAACAATTTTGAAATTAATATACAAAGTGTTGTGCCGTGTCGATATATCCATTTTATAGATAATTCAATTTTATCAATAATAAAATAATTTCTCTTATTATGATTAAAACGATATATTACCTATGTGCCATTTCAGGGTCTGATATCTACAAATTTACAAATATTAAATTTTCATCAATTTCTCTGCATGTGCAGTATAACTACTATATACTACTTGTAAATTTTATATAGAACTTTTCTTACCTTTGACCATGTCGATATACCTACGCGGTTTTTGCTACTAACGGTATTAAATAATAATTTAACGAATTAAGACAACTTCACGCAATCCCGAAATAAAGCCTCTTACTATAAAAACAGATAGATAAACGAAGAAAGTTAGATTTTTCAAAATTATTTATAACTCAAATAAAAAAAAATAGTATTGTTATAAACGTTGCAAGCAGAACATCACTAAAAACTTTATCGCAGCAACGGCGGCGGTTGGCAGACTATTTTGTCGATATTAATTAAAAAGGGGTCTGTACAAGTTAATATTAAAGAAAATTAAGCAATCTCCACCGTTGGAGTTTAATGAATTTCCCCAAAATACCCATTGTCCTATCTCGCTGGTTTATAAGACTTGCCAATAACTGTTTAATTTTGTTAACGATGCTTTGAAACTAATTAAAAGTTTCAGGAAAATAATATGGTGCAAAATTTAGGTAGGTTTTTGTTTTACTCAAAAATTCTTCATTTATTTACTTGTAATTACAGAACAGACTAAATTTTATGAAGTAGTTTCCGTAGGAGGAGTATATTATGGTAGATTGTATTGACTACTTTTATAATCGTAGTATCGTATATAGGAACTAGTTAGTTAAAGATCTTAATCAAAAATATGGAATACCGGTCAACGTATTTTTCTTAATATCTTCACCTTCTTAAAGAGCAATAATAAAAATGCAATACGTATACAAACATAACTATTAATGATAATGTCGCCTTTTGTCAAAATACTATTTACATAATATATTGTCAATTAAGATATTTTATTATCTACTAGCTGACCCGGGCCTATAGGCAAAATGTTAATTATCTGTTTTGGTTTTTTATGTAGCCTATGACACTCAGCAATAATGTGGTTTTCTATTGGTGAAAGATTTTTTTAAATCGGTTCAGTAGATCCCGAGTTTACCCCTTACAATTTAACTAACACACAAACTTTACGTTTTTAAAATATTAATATAGTATCGACTATTCTATTGTATATATGAATGTGACAAAATTACGTTAAAATAAGTCATTTTCTACGTAAAATAATGTTGCCTTACGAAGGTGGATAATGGCTCACAATTATCGCCCTATTAAGTAGTTTAGAACGATCATTGAAAATGGCCTCCCCGCTGTGACCTCTCGGAGGAATGGAGGGAATTTTATATAGCACTCATAGCTTGGGGTTTTTAATACATTCTTATGATATTAAGCAGCTTGTAATATGCATTGTTAATGTTTTAATTGTAATACGAGATAAGTTCTAGTGAGTTTTTTATACTGTTCCCTCTTTGTATGTTAGTATGTCATAAGCAGAGAAATTTTTGACAGATCTATAATATTGAAAGGGATAACAAAATTTATAATATACTAGCGATCCCCCGGCTTCGCTCGCATATATTATGCATGTTTTATACATAACGAGGGCTACGGGGTACGGGGATTCTTCATATCGTGGGCGACACCAGGCTTTTGACGTTTTTTTCACATTTAAAAAAAATCTTTATTAATACTAAAAATGACACATTAATTACAAATTTTAGTATATTTTAGTAGTTTAGTAGCCAGAACATAAAGACCCTGACTTCTAAACTTGGTAAAACCTGTATCTTAGAAGTCAGAAATTTATCACAGGACATAGTGGAGGATTAAATATCGTGAACGCGGCGAAGTCAGTCTTCAATTGGCCATATGCGCCGTTGTCTAAGCTTCAATTACCAATTCTGAATTCAGTTGTACATTTTAAAATTGCCTATTGAATGTCTGAATACGCCCAAAAAGGTTCTATTTGACGTCCAGATATTCAGTCTCCGACATACATATGAAGCTTCTTGTTTAATCACTCTATTAAAAGAAACGCATGACAATCGGTTGTGTTGTATAAAAGATTGAAGCATACATAGAGATATAGAGACAGAGAAAGCGACTTTGTTTTATAGGTACCTTAGTAGGTACCTAGTAGGTTGCCCGCGACTCCGTCCGCGTGGACTTTCATATAAACTATGACACCCTCGTCCCTCCCTTATAATCCTTTTTTCGGAGATTTTTTCATACAAATGTTTTCCCGCTAACTCCCGTTCTTGTTGGAATTTTACAATATCCTGTTGCAAATAACCTTTAAATTTACTAAGGTACCTCCATGCCAAATTTCAAGCGTCTTACTTAAGCGGTTTAGATTTTTCATACAAAAGGTTTTTCCCGCTAATTCCCGTTCCCGCGGGAATTTCGGGAATTCCTACCTACCTAGGGATGCCTACGTTATAACATCTACCTGCAGTGCAAATTTCAGCCCGATCCGTCCAGTGGTTTGGGCTGTGCGTTGATAGATCACTATGTCAGCCAGTCAGTCACCTTTGAATTATATAGTTATGTAGTATATGTAGTATATATCGTCTTAACATTTAATTTTTGGATTTATGTAATACATATTAGGTATATCTATACTAATATTATAGAGAAGTAAAGTTTGTGTGTTTATTAAATTGTAAGGGGTAATTTGGGATCAACTAAAACTATTAATTTAAATTTTTTTACCAATAGAAAGCCATTATGCACATTATTGCTCAGTGCAAATTTAAAAAACCCCCGAGAGACAGACAGACAGACACGTCAAACTTTTGAAAATTGTTGTTTTCAGTGATGTAAAAGTCATAACCTTTCATTCGATACCCCACTTGGGCATATTTGCAGACATTCGGGTTCTCTTCCCCACTTTAAGCCCCCATAACATTTAAACGGCTTAATCGATTTTAATCAAACATGTCTACGAACACTCGCCCGTAAAACACCTGTAATACAAAAGAAAACTAAATTGAAATCGGTTCATTCGTTCGGGAGCTATGATGCCACAGACAGACAGACAGACACCCCTCTTTTTGCGTCGGGGGTTAAAAAAGATTGTTAACATTATGCCCAAC